>JAJHNS010000057.1:0-92500 GCA_027564155.1 Gymnocypris eckloni scoliostomus
AGAACTCAACCCTAGAACTCAACCCTAGAACTCAACCCTAGAACTCAACCCTAGAACTCAACCCTAGAACTCAACCCTAGAACTCAACCCTAGAACTCAACCCTAGAACTCAACCCTAGAACTCAACCCTAGAACTCAACCCTAGAACTCAACCCTAGAACTCAACCCTAGACTCCAAATTGTTCCTTGAATCATTAGGTTTGTTTAACAGTACACTGCAAAAGATAACAGGAAGTAACAAGAGTTCAGGAAGTTCAACTGCAATTGTTTCCTGTTGTAGTTTAGGCCACTGTACTATTAAACAGGTACAAATGTTCTGAGTTCTAGGGTTGAGTTCGACCTTTCATGGTGGTAAAATCGCAGAGTAGACTGGGGGAAAATAAGACAGATGATCACTACGAGGGAGCCTAGAACCAATGGCATAAAACACTACAACCCAAGTACAAATAACTATGGAAGAAAGTTAAAAATAGAAAAAATAAGCTAACAAAAAGATCTTACCAACACTGATCCAGGGTTAAGGTCAGGACAAACAAAATCAAAAGACCAAAAAACGATTCAAGAGACACAACAGACCTAAGCCAAAAATACTTTAATACCAATGACACAAAAAACAGGCATTAAAAGTAACCACCTCAAATATTGGCAGTTTTTTTTACCTCCCCCTTGAACATAAAAGGTGAGTGTGTAACTGCACAAATAACTTTATTTGGAAAACAATAAAAATACATTTTACTTAAAGTCTACAGTATTATGCAGATACAGCACCAGTTCAGTCCTTGACGGATAAATCATAAGAAAGGAACGTTCATTAACATGTTAGGATCTGAAATTCATAACTGTGGACATTTAAATTTTGCCTTATATTCATCTTTCAGTGTGCAACATCATCTCAGTTCATTGAACATTGATCGACAGTTCTCATCCGATATTGTTTGGCCAGACAACAATATTTCTAGAAATTAAGGGTGTAGTCACACCAGTAAAGTACGATAGATCATTTGCTTTGGTCCAGAGCAAAGGCAAAAAAAATTATACATTGTAGCTATTTTGGTTCGGACCAGTCACATGACAACATCCGCTTCACTTGTTGGCTAGATGTGTCTTTGAACGCATTCCCCAAACTGCTTTTCAATTGGTCAGAAACAGCATGCAGGAAAATTCCAACAGTGCTTCCAGAAGTAAATGAAGACAGGAGTAAGATACAGCACACTGCTATCATGGAGAGACAACTGCACAGGTTTATTATATTCCTGGTTACCTCCTCACAACCCCAAGTTTGTCTGCAACCTGTCATCTAAACTGCAAACAGTCAACAAACACTTTCTCATCCCATAATGTAATGCGCAGCTGACTACAGCAGCTGGTTTAGTCCAAAAATGTGCAGTTCTTTTTGCAGTTGGGTCCGTGCCATTGCTGCATTCTCACCTGCCCAAACGAACTGCACCAAGAGGGAAAATGAACTAGTGCCATTCAATAGAACTAGATGAGGCAGGTGTGGCACCTGGTGTCTCTCAAATAAAGCACTTAACAACAACAAAAGCATGCATTGTTAAATTCTACTAAAACCTTGACTTGTAGCCTTTGACAAATAGGACAAAAAAAAGCAAGGTATACAGGACAGAAGAGTCACACAAAAACAAATGTGGAATCTCCATAAAATATAGATCAGACTATATTATACACCAATGATCCGAACCACAACACTTTATGTTGGTACTCCAGCTGAAAGGCCCACCAAAATATATCTTTTGATACGTATAGGAAGTGCCCAGTGTTGAAAAATAGTTCATATTTTAAACATTACCAGCACAAATATTCAGCAGCGTCGACCATACCAGTTATCAATGGCGACAAATTTGATGCTGTTGCCGGAATGTCACTGATACAAACATCGATGTCAGAGTCAAAATCACAATATAGAATCATGCCAATGGTCCATATGGTCAACACTGCTGACCTGCACACTGAGGCAGATGACAGCTGATCTCCGTTAAACACTGTTAAAGATTTGACCAAACTGACACATAATCTGAATGGAGACAGGCCACACTACCATGAGAGAGCACCAGAATTGGTATACGAATACGACGGCGCTTTTGAGAGCCCATTCAGGTCCATTAAACAATGGGATGATGACTGATTTAGTTTCTAACTAAACCAGACCATCAAGACAACAAAGCTGACTTATTTACAAACATTCTATTTATTTGAAACAGAACCATTAATCAATTTGTTCGATGACTTTGTCCAACAAATGCAAACAAAGAAGTTAACAAGATTAATAGAAATGAGGATGATCAATGATGATTACCAGAACTACCAATGACAAACCGTATCAAATGCTGTATAGGATAAATCCCATAAAGTCAAATACATTGGCATCAATAGCAAGATTTATTCGATATTAAGTAACCGACTCTCCTGATCATCAATGGCTATCATAGACACGGCACCAGCACTGTGGAATTCAATACCGCGGAAAGATGAACGGAATTTGCACGCAAGCGAAAAAAAAAAGATATATATTTAATGCCAGCCCCAAATTGAATACTGGGATACTGATTAGACTAGACATGTCATTCAAGCTAATTAGAATATATAAAACACCATTGCATCAAACAGTAGGACAAATTACTTTTCTAGGAATGGCCTTTGGCTTTAGAGGCAGATTGGATGAAGACTGCAGTAAGAACAACTCCATTGAGAGAAAATCTACCAAAACAAGCAGGACTGCAACATTTTAAGTAAATCCATTAAAATGGAACACTGGTGCATTACTAGTTTTGAGACTTTATTAAAAAAAGGCGACAACATATGCCCTGGCTTACAGATTAAACTAAAGAGTATTCAGATTTCCTATGTCGCAAATAGAGGCTGATGTGTATGCATCAGCTGATTGTCTAAGAAAACTTGTAGTGGTAGGAAAAAGCAGCCCTAATGCTTACTGTCACAGCACACAGTTGGACAATGTAGCTCAGGTTACCCAACCGTAGCGATGTAACAGTAAACTATTACTACAAGTTCTCACAGTTTGTTTTACTCCATCGAATACAAAGGTTCATCACTACTGTTGCAAGTGAATTGGCAAAGGACAGACCACGTAACAATATTATTGACGAATCTGATTCAACATATATACTCATGGTGGGGTGTCATTTATTTGGAGCAGTATGGAAACAGAGATTTCTAAAAGAGTGACTGGACTCTTACCAACATTCTCGAACAGGAAATCACTGCCAGTACATAGTTTGTACTGATGCTACCAAAGGTTAGCGATAGATCAAATGTCAGGCTCATACAAAAGGAAATTGTGCCCATTAAAGGAACATATGCAGCAGATTTATAGCTAGGAAGCAAGCCTCAGGATGTCAGCTAGCAGTATAGGCACCTGTAGTACTTCTAGAACCCTCGACATCTAATCTGGACTGACTTCATAATTTGAATATATAACAAGGTTGAACCATATGAACTCAATGTGGCAACACAGGGATCCAAGAAAGACGCTGCCTAGATACAGTTGGTGTATGTACATGAAGGACAAATTGTTGTGAAGAATCACAGGTCCTTATTTTCAAACATTTCTCATATTCAAGTGTATGGTTTGACCATTGCGCCAGAAGGTGGTAAGGATAAGGAAAATTAACATTGCATTGTAAATAAAGAATAATACTCCTTGCCATGTTAGATGAATATCTGGCCAATAATGTGAGGGGTTTGCGCTAAAAACATAACGACACTAATAAGGCCATATAGCACCATCAGAAGGGTTGTGGAGAAATTAAATGGAACCCTCAAAGGCCAAACCAAACAAAATGTAGAAAGTACTAAACTATGGATTTATGCGTTACCACTTGCCTTAAGGAGCTACTTTCGCATGCAAACTAACTGAAGAAATGTACGGGTCTGTCACCTGTGCCATATTATAGAGGTCCTACACAGAGAACCTCCTCTGAACACAATTACAAATGAGACTTAGCTTTATGTAGCTGGATTTCATTTACTCCTTAAAGATCACATCCTATTAAACCCAAGAAATAATTCAAACAGGTTCAAGAGGAAAGAGCCCTGTGAAGAACCATTCCAGAGTCAGAACTGTCACCAGTTGTTCCAGGACGATAATATATCTGAGGGTATTTCGGGAGAATAGCAAAGTGGATGACTGAGCCCAAGAGAGGGACCTGACTTTAAAGTGGTCGAGAGCCTATTCCAACTTACTGATTAGTCTAAGTGGAGGAAAGTACATAATTGAGTACATGATCTAAACCGTTGTACTAAAGAGATTCCCCAAGTATGGACAAACTGAACACAGAACAAACAAGCAAAGTGAATTCAGGAGAACATGAGTTTGAAGACCAGTGTGACTAATGGATAGGCAAAAATGAACTGGCTCAGATGAATAACCAAAACTGAATACAAAAGGAGCTCACGTTCTCCTGTCAGACAAACCGGAGTGGAAAGATGATCATTATAAATCTGACCACATATCTGATGATCACCACTAAGGCTAATGACATCTAATTTAGCAAACCCAAGCCAATACTATTATCAACAGCACCCAGACTTCCTAAATTGACTTTAACCCTCATCTGAATCTGGCTGTGGCTTTAGATTTGAATCCAACAAACATAGCTGAATTACAGTGCATACATATCCGTGAGGTTCATTAATAGGCCAATTGTTTTGATGGCTCAAGAATGAAATACAAAAGCAACAAATGTAATAGAAAGTAGCAGATCAAGATTTGAATGAATTATGAGAAAGATTGAAAGTCAAAATGCTGCAGAGGAGATTGTACCACAATGTAAGATGACTATTTAAGTGGTTCATTAAGGCACATACACCTATATTAATATCGATAACTGAGAATTAACTGGTAGACAAGTGGTAAAGGATGTGTGGATTTGAATGTAGCCTACAGGTGGCAACATTATCAGAAAAATGGCTTTGCCAAAGTGCTGTTGTACATAATCTGGCTCATTTCTGATAAGACAACATAAAACATTGAGATCAAATCAAAACTGCACCTGGGTGGGAAGATAAAGGCAGACTTAGTAAACCCAAAGGGGGGAACGATTTAAGAGTTTTTCTAATCAAAATATAAATTATTTGAATATAATCAATGTAAATCTAGCCATTTATGCATCAACTCGTCCTACTATTATAATCATGTTTGCCTGTGTGTATAGAAGTCTGTATGAGAAGTGCAGACATACCTGTAAGGGGAAGCTACTTGTCATGTTTTTCCTTTAGGCAAAGTATATAATGGGGCCCTTTTTTCACAGAACATACAATTAAGGCCTCCTGGCTGCATCGTGATCCCATAACAAACATGTATACAATGTATTGAACATGCCTAGAGAAAAACCCTGTATATAATAGAATTCAGGAAATCATTCGGGACATTTTCTGCAGGATCTCTCGGCTTTATTGCCTCTGAAAATAGTAAATTCTGGCATCAAAACCCCAAAATTTTAAGAATGATTCTTCATAGAAGAGGCGGAAAACACCACACTAGTTAAGGAAATGGTTCATAAACATTAGATCTTATAACCTCAAAAGTTTAAATAAATAAATAAAAACACTTTGGGGGAGAACATCAAGAGTAGATACAGAAGTTAAGCTGACCTACAATAGCTTGCAAAAGAAGTCACAGGTTCAGACCGATTCAATACTACTGCAAATATAATTTATCTAATTTACTAGTTATATTAAATAGCATGATATTCTTCAGTAAACAGAGCAAATTCAGTGGCTGCTGTGCCATTAACTTACCTGCCACATCAGTTGAGGTTGAAACTTAAAGGGACTGCAGAACCAGTGGACGCAGGTGCTCCTCACCTGCAGAGGATGGACATGAAAAAAATTGCAATAATTATAAAAGCTAGCCATGTTTTATGTCATATTGGAAAGTAATGCAACCATAAAAAAACACACAAGGCATGAGTTATCCATAAGCTAATATTGTAAAAAAATAAAAATAAATAACAAAAAATGCCGGTTGTATCATCAGCTGTAGCACTGGCACTCGGGATGGGTTAGTTGTAGTTGTGCACCACCTCCAAAATATTTTTACCGTGCTCCTTGTTGAAGTTTAATAAGAATACAATTGTTTGAAAAAAATGTTAATTTAACAAAATGAAACACTGCAGCAAGCTATCTGTACACAAAACTCTTAATCTATAGCTATTTGAGGCATAGTGACATTGGAATATAGTTACATAGTCATAAATACTTGCAATAAATATGAATTTGCATCAGTACAAAGTTTAAATGGAAGGGAAGATTTTTTTTAAGCTGCACCCAGCAAAACAAATCTTGCAAAACGATTCTAAAAATAGTGAACATTTGTATTGGAACGTTATGTTGTCAAGGCTATTTATGGATCGTTTCATCAAACAAGAACCTTCCTAAAAAAAAAAGCTAACCCAGCCTCTCAAAGTGGAACATGGGAAGGAAAAATACGATTTAGAATGTTTGTTGAATTGTGAATTTTGTGTTAAATTAACAAGTATTAAATGAAGAGCTTCACACAATTGTGACCAATTACTAAACATCGGATGACCCAAATGACATTGAGCCTCTGATTAAAAATATTCTGCTGATTAAATCATGCCAAAAGAGTTTCCTAAAACAGGACTGTTATTCAAGTAGAAAATGGAAGCAAATTCAACATGACAGACCTCCTCTGGTCTACATGGACTAAGAAATGCATACAGCTATTGAAAGAAAATTAGAAAACAGTAGCAGAAATTTAAAATAAATTTAGTACCTGGACAGATTGTTCTCCCCGAGAATAATTGTGCCCCAAAGAATGCTTGCATTAAGAGCCTTCTGGACCATAAAAGATGCTTCTGGTATTGATCGACAGGCTTCTGTTCAGACAGAAACATGTTAGTGGAGTGTGATTTGTATTTGAAAAGTATATTTTGAATTATACAGCATCATTTCAGTCCATTTCAACATATGCGCAAGTAACTTAAAATATTATGAGGAAGAGGTTTGGTATTAGACAGTCTTTTGACCGTTCTGTAAAACTACATTTCAATCTTAAGCTTGTAAAAGGTTCTTAAGTTTGATTTTTATTTTTTTGTAAATTGACAAATGAAAACTACTCCGCAAGAACTGACATGGGATGAAAAATATTTTTCCCTGACATGCATAAATACATGTATATAGGGAAAGGAGCATTAAACAGTGCAAAAAAAAAAGTCTAGACTTATTTATTAGGTTTGGGGCAGCCCTATCAGATATTAGAGCTTGTGGTTTTGAACATGCACAAGTAGATAACCAACATTAAACGGTTCTGCTCCGCCAAATAATAAATTGGTTACTCGGAGGATGGTGGGAAACACTACTCAAGTCCATAAAGAAAACCATATGCACAAATGGAAACAATTCAAAACTGATCTGCAAACAAAATGACAATTAATTGAAGAAAGCTGTCCCCATTTCCAGAGAATAAACGAGAAAAGCTTATTAGGCATGAGACTTGCCTAGATGAGAGCTGAAGTTTGTAGTGAAAAGGACTATCAGGGAGGAGAAAAAGCATTAAAGTGAGACGCTATCAAGGAACAGGATAGCAGCACATCCAACTCCAAGATGCTGCCCAGCTTACCTATGAAGTACATGTTTTGTTGTTTTCGTCAGGTTGATGTTAACTATGAAAACCAAATGATTGTTACATATGCACACCTCTTGCACACAAGTAATGAAACCTGCTTTTTGAGTCCTCTGGTCAAGTCCTGGTCAGTCAAACCCAAGACACGTAGAGTGGGGTAACATCTGAAATAACACCAGCATTAGGACTCTGGAATTGCCAGGTGGCTGTCAATAGGAAGGGGGCTGCAAGGTCTGCATGATTGCCTACATCAGGAATAATCCAGGGGGCAAATGGCACGACGCTGAAAGAACATGCATATTAGTGTAGTCAAAAGGACTACGACTTGTGCTTTTCTGAACCCTTAGTTCCAAAAACATTTGCTTATAGAACCTTAGGTCTTCACAGGTTTGGTCATCAAAACATGGAGAGCTTCACACCTGAGACTGCTGGATTACATTTAATGCTGTAAGTGAACAAGTCATCAAGAACACTTGTTAATGTTGAATTATTAAATTCAATGCACCAGTGACATACCACCCATAATATTTTTTTTTTTTTTAAGTGCACATTGCTAAATAGATTGTTCCAAAAATCCACACCCCTACATAAATGGCTTTTGATACACACCTGCAGGTGGCTAAAATCCCTTCTGTTATGCTCCTTACCAGTTACTATACCTAACATCAGTTGATCAAATGCTGCATTGACCCACGGCTGTATTATCCATGATGTGGTTAGAACATGTTAAATTCAGGAGTCAGAGTTCAGGTTTCGATTGTTCAAGTAAACTTGACCATTCTCCACATTTCCAAAAGAAAGTGCAGATTAACCTAGAACAGCTAGGAAATCTTCAGTATTTACCTGAAGAAACTACACATTGAAGTCACCTACAAGCTGACTGGCATCAAGGCACAGGATATCTACATATTTAGCTCCAAGATGCCCCGCTGACCTGAGGACAAATGGCACAAAGTTAGCATTAAATCAAACTAGTTATTTGTGTAAAGCAGGGGTCGTCATTTGATCCTGGAGGGCCGGTTTCCTGCAGAGTTTAGCTCCAACTTTTCTCAACCTACTAACGAAGAGTTTTTCTAATCAAAATATAAATGAATATAATCAATGTAAATATAGCCATTTATGTATCAGCTTGTGATAAAGCCACATTAGCTACCAACACTATGGGGAAGCAGCCCTGACACACACAGACACCCACGCCCCTACTAACCTCATTCATCCTCCTTACCATTTCTCCCTGCTGTTGCCGTTATCAGATTAGCGGGTGTACACGCAATCCTGATAGCCACATGGACAATCTCCCATTGCAGCACTCTCCTATGTGATTTCATACACTTACACTGCACCTGTAGTGTCATTTCATCCCTATGTGGGGGAAACTCAGCGCCGGCATAAAACAAAAGAACATAGGTCAATGACATCATGGGCTTGGCACGCAACCGGAAGCTGGCAAAACCATTGTCAAGTATGAATAAGTGCTTCTGTGTGTATTTAAGTGTGGAAATTATGTGTTAAATGGATTGTGTGTGTGTGTGTGTGTGTGTGTGTGTGTGTGTGTGTGTGTGCATATATATATATATATATATATAGCTCAGAAGTGATTAATTGATTAAGTATAACAGATGACCAATAAATGTGGTATTTGTGTGCCTGTTAAATGTTATTCTTACCTGTGAATGCTATGGCCCAAAAAAGGGGCAGAGTTTGGCCTATATAAGCCAAAGCCAAAGATAGTGCTGGTTTACCAAGTCGATGCAAAAGTGCTATTGGAGTGCCTCAAGAAAAACCCCAAAAGACCTTTGTATATTGTGGATACCTGTTTGTTACCTGAATATATCATTCTTGGATTATCTTCTGGTTTATTTTCCCCTTTTGTTGTCTCTTTGGTATTTTGGATTTTTGTGCGCACATACATATACCTTTACATCTTTGACTGTGGACAATCTTTCTGGCACTGTAAATAAATTCCACCTCGCACAGAAGTGCTTTTGCGAGTGAGCCATAATTTTACATCACTTAACACTCACATTTTTCCCCGAAGGCAAGCTGGTGGGCTAGTATTAATCACATTTGGTGGCAGCGATGGGATGGCTACATGCAAGACTGTTTTAAAGACTTTACGATCCCAAGTGAAGGTGGCATCAGAGAAGGCAGCCTGGAATTTGGTGGAGGATGAGGAGCGAGCCACAAGTTTTCCCAAAGTCCAGTCAACCACCAACCAAGCCCGTTAACTCCTGACGCAACAACTGGCAAGGGGATGATTCCTGATGCGCAGATCTCAATAATCAAGAGTAGAGAGAGTATCGATATCTGCGGGAGCTCCGAGGCCTTCTTGAGTCCATCTTGTAGTCGATTCTATCCTACCGACACCAGTACCAAAAGGCATCCACAAGATGCAGACCCTCCTACGTCCAAGACTCCCCGAAAGTCACCGCACCAAGAGAGCCAGTACAGTGGGCTGATCTGAAGATGCTGAGCTTCCAGCAGGGGAAAGACTTCGAGAATTATCTTCGGCGGTTTGAGTGTCTGGCCAGGACCTAGAGGTCACCTGAGGAGTGGAGCTATCATCTGGTTCCATTGCTGACAGGGCAGGCATTGGAGGCATACCTGGCAATGGACGAGGAGGTCTACGATGACCTGAAGGAAACATTTCTCCAGAAATTAAACATTTCTCCAGAGACCTACCATCAGCGCTTCCGATCGACTACATTTCAAGCTGTAGTCGCAAACAGACTTACCACCGGCTAAAGAATATGTACAAGCGTTGGGTGCGACCGGAGGAGCACTCTAAGAGGATATCGGCGAGGCCATCATCGTGAAACCGCTTCTTCGGGTGTTAGCCTACGACGCACATACCTGGGTGAGAGCAAGAGGCAACTTCAACGAACAAGCCACTAGCTAAATGGCAAGGGCCATACGGCATGGTCCGCAAGATGGGGCCAGTCACGTAAGAGATTCATCATCTGGACAAGGGAAAGACCAAGCAGACCTACCACAGGAGTGGAAGGTGCCACCCAGTAAGGGACCAGAAACATCACTTCTTGTAAAGGTGGAAGAGGAATCAGAGAATGCAAAGCGACAACCATCTGTGGTGAGTCTAACTCACGTAGAAGACCCCAAAAGGAAAGAGCTGCAGCACCTCCGGAGCCAGTTTAGTGCTTTGTTCTGTCAGAGGCCAGGACGGACTGAGCTTACCCAACACACCATCAAACTTTCCAATCTGTCAACGTCCTTACCGGGTGCCTGAGAGGCTGGTGGAACCCTTGGAGTAAATCAAGCTGATGAAGGAGCTATGAATAATCGAGCCTTCAATGACAAGTGGTGCAGCCCAATGGTGATCGTCCCCAAGAAAGACTGATCCCTGCATCGATTTCCGCAAGCTCGATGCCCAATCTACGTTTGATGCATACACCATGCCAAGAGTAGATGATCTGCTGGAGAAGATTGGAAGAGCCCAATACAACACCACGCTAGACCTGTGTAAGGGGTACTGGCAGGTACCCAACCAAAGAGAAAGTTACTAGGACTAAAACAGGAGGTTTGTTCCAAACTTCACCGCCATCGTGGCTCCTCTGACCAACCTGCTGTCCAAGACGGTGACAAACCCTATTCTCTGGACCTAAAACCGTGAGACCGCTTTTAATACCCTAAAAGAAAAAATGTGCTCCAGCTCAGTCCAGACTTCTGTCAGAGATTCCTGGTGCAAGTAGATGCGTCCGCAAAAGGGATTGGAGCAGTCCTTGCCCAGGGAAGAGCAGGAGAAGATGCCAGTTGTCTACCTCAGCCGCAAGCTACTCCCCAGGGAGACAAGATATTCGAGAACAAATGTCTCACCATCAAGTGGTCCCTAGACAGCTTGCGCTATTACCTTCTTGGTCGAGAGTTGATCTGGAAACTGACCACCAGCCTCTAACCTAGATCCAGTCCATGAAGGACCACAATGCCAGAATCACACGATGGTACCTCGGCCTGCAGCCGTACCACTTCAAGATACGTCCAGGTTTCAGGCCAGTACGGGGCTTGGAGAGGGGAAGGGAATGTGTTTGTTATTAGCTACTACCGCTGGGGAAAAAAAGCACTGACAAACATGTATGATACATCGCATTGATGCCACAAGTAAAATATCGATAACTGTAGTATAAAAAGACACCTTTATTTTGGCACAGTCCACATAATGTCTCAATGCATTACCGCCAACGCGTACACTCATTCAATCTTGAATGTCAGGACTGGATATAAGGACTGCCCGAAGGCACAAGGCAAGCATATAAGGCCCTCGGGATTGTTGGAGTAACAGTCGAGCGCTGTGTGGGAAGTTTCCCGTGCACACATCTGAAGCGCACGCACACAGACAGCTGCGTCAACTCTGCACGAATACTGAATTGAGCTCTCCTCCGCTTTGTGCATTGATGAATAAATACAGACCAAACTACATCAAAATGCATATTTTGGCTAATATCCTTGTAAACAGTTGGTTGCATTTACATTTATGCATTTAGCAGACACTTATCCAAAGTGACTTAGTGCATTCAGGCTATACAGATTTACGGGTGTTCCCTAGGAATCGAACCCACAACCTTTGCGCTGCTAACGCAATGCTCTACCATTGAACCACAGGAACAGGTTAAGCATAGAATATGTCTTAATGTAAACCGTGGACAAAGAGAAAGCATGTGTATCAGTATATTAAATCTGTGCTTTCGTTCTTAAAGTGAAAGCAAACTAATAATAAATCTAATTGTCAAATAAAAATACAAGTGCACACTGCTCCTGACTAAACCTTTGTAACATCAAAAAGTATTCATTTATAGCCTATTTCATTTATACAGTGAAAATTAATGTGTATTAGCCATATAAATAAAGGGACAAAGGATGAGTGTATGAGCTCTGGGATAAGGGACTAGACGGAATGAATGCATTTAGGAAAATGTTTAAATAAAGACTGGATCAAGCTATTTGGCAGTGTGGATTCTGTACACATTATACTGCACTACTTGGGGAGAGAATATTTAGGAAGAATATGAGACTAATGCAGGATAAATAGAGTATAATTAGGATATATGCATTTACTAAAATTACAATAATTAAATTTTGCTGACAAAATAACTTAACGATAGAAACAAAGGAAAAATAAATAAACTTATTTTTAGAATTTTGGAGATAATGAGTATTCATTAAATAAAAAAAAATTTACATTGCAAAAAAAAAAAAGTAGAAATTGGTTAAAATTATTAGAGTAGGTGAGAATATATTAGTTGAAACAAAAAATTAAATGGCGATTAGATATATAGTTGTGTCATCAGCATAACAATGGAAACTAATCCCGTATTTCCTAATAATGTTACTAAGGGGCAATATGTATAGTGAAATTAGCAGAGGACCTAGGACAGATCCTTGTGGTACTCCATACTTTACTGTTGATAATTGACGCCTCCCATTTAAATAAACAAAGTGGTAGCGATCGGACATGTAGGATCTAAACCATCTTAGATCCTGCCCTTGAATACCTGTGTAGTTTTGTAATCGATCTACGAGTATGTCATGATCTATAGTGTCGAATGCAGCACTAAGATCAAGTAAAATACACAGTAACCAGAGCAAGAGATAGGACATATTACTTTTTCTTATCCGACAGTGCAACATTAAGCATAAGTATTTTGAATGAGTTAAACCTGTATCCTGAGTAACATTGAGAATGTCACTGTATATTGTTGCGACACCACCGCCACGGCCAGTCTGACGGGGCTCATGCTTATAACAGTAGCTTGGTGGAGTAGATTAATTTAGACCAAAATAATCATTTGTTTAAAGCCAGGTTTCAGTCAGACAAAGTACATCAAAACTATTATCGGTGATCATTTCATTTACAATAAACACTTTGGGTGTGAGTGACCGAATGTTTAGGAGCCCAAGCTTTAAAAGTAGTTTGTTAATTTATTTAGCATTTTTCTGGTTTAATCACGATCAGATTTGTTCTAGATCCTGCATTAAATGCATATTTTGACCTCACTATTTGGGCTAGATTGACACTACATGTACGTCTATCATTTAAGTGGGTAGAACAAAAGTCATAGCAGTTATTTGAGAATTGGCTTACTAGTCAGATGGAGCGTAGCATATTGGAGATTTTGTCAGACAGGAGTTCCGCTCCGACTCTGCTGGGGTGCAGGCCATCAGCACAGAAATGCCTAGGACGCTCCCAGAAAAGATTCCAATTATCAACAAAGAGCAGTTTATGATCTTTACACCATGACAACAACCATTCGTTTAAAGCAAACAGTCTACTGAACCTTTCGTGTCCTTGTCGATACGTGGGAAGAGGTCCTGATGCAATGATTGTCGCCGCAGGCGATGTGCTGCGTACCATCTCGATCTCGCTCCTGAAGTCCCTCTTTAGTCTCCAACTGCCACAGCTTGGTGTTGTTAACCCCCATGTGAATCACAACAGCTGCAACGCTCTCATCATCCTTTAGGATCGCTGGTATCTGCACAGAAACATCAAGAACACAAGCACCAGGGAAACCGTGAGTGTGCACTTTACCTTCAGCTAACGTAGCACAGACGTCCCGGATGATTGAGTCTACGATGATCAGTCTCGCAGAGAGGAGCAAAGTGGTTGTGGATAGAAATCTCTTAGACCGGTTGGGGTGTAGTTGTCGACCGGGGCCTGGATTGCGTCTTCCGCTGCTGCACCCAGGGTCCTGGGTTTCTCGGCGCCAGAGAGAAGGACATCTGGGAAGATCGCATCCCGGGTGCACGGGGCCTGTGCAGAGAAACACACGGAGTAGAGGTGGTGGGTGTGTTAGCAACGCGCTGCAGACTTAACCCAGACTTGTGAGCGTCAGCCTGGGATGTTTCCAACCTTTCTTTCCGTTTCCTCAGCTGGGCCTGCTTCTCAAGCAGCTCGTGGATCGGTCTCTCCGCGGCCTCCAGCTCTAGTTCAAACGTGTCCTCACCTGCACTCAAAGGTAGACACAAATCCGACATTAAAGCAAATAACAGTGAAACAATGGTAAGTGTGTGGTTACGGGTGGAAATCTTGAAGACCAGCGGGGGAGAAGTCGTTGACCCGGGCCTGGATTGCGATTTCCGCTGCTGCATCCAGGGTCCTAGGGTTTCCCAACGCCAGAGTGAAGGACATCTAGGAAGATCGCATCCCAGGTTCATGGGGCCTGTGCAGAGAAACACATGAAGTAGAAGTGGTGGGAGTGTTAGCAACGCGCTGCATACTTACCCTGGACTTGTGAGCTTCAGCCCGGGATGTTTCCAACGTTGCTTTCCATTTCCTCAGCTGGGCCTGCTTCTCAAGCAGCTCATTGATCGGTGTCTACGCGGCCTCCAGCTACAGCCAATGCAGCTCAAACTTGTCCACACCTGCACTCAAAGGTAGACACAAATCCGACATTAAAGCAAATAACAGTGAAACAATGGTAAGTGTGTGGTTACGGGTGAAAATCTTGAAGACCAGCGGGGGAGAAGTCGTTGACCCGGGCCTGGATTGCGCTTCCGCTGCTGCATCCAGGGTCCTAGGGTTTCCCAACGCCAGAGTGAAGGACATCTGGGAAGATCACGTCCCGGGTGCACGGGGCCTGTGCAGAGAAACACATGAAGTAGAGGTGGTGGGAGTGTAAGCAACGCGCTGCATACTTACCCTGGACTTGTGAGCATCAGCCTGGGATGTTTCCAACGTTGCTTTCTGTTTCCTCAGCTGGGCCTGCTTCTCAAGCAGCTCGTGGATCTGTCTCTCCGTGGCTTTCAGCTCCAGCTACACCAAATGTAGCTCGAACTTGTCCTCACCTGCACTCAAAGGTAGACAAATCCGACATTAAAGCAAATAACAGTGAAACAATGGTAAGTGTGTGGTTACGGGTGGAAATCTTGAAGACCAGCGGGGGAGAAGTCGTCGACCCAGGCCTGGATTGCGCTTTCCGCTGCTGCATCCAGGGTCCTAGGGTTTCCCAACGCCAGAGTGAAGGACATCTGGGAAGATCACGTCCCGGGTGCACGGGGCCTGTGCAGAGAAACACATGAAGTAGAGGTGGTGGGAGTGTAAGCAACGCACTGCATACTTACCCTGGACTTGTGAGCATCAGCCTGGGATGTTTCCAACGTTGCTTTCTGTTTCCTCAGCTGGGCCTGCTTCTCAAGCAGCTCGTGGATCTGTCTCTCCGTGGCCTTCAGCTACAGCCAATGTAGCTCGAACTTGTCCTCACCTGCACTCAAAGGTAGACACAAATCCAGCATTAAAGCAAATAACAGTGAAACAATGGTAAGTGTGTGGTTACAGGTGGAAATCTCTTAGACCAGAGGGGGAGAAGTTGTCGACACAGTCCTGGATTGCGTCTTCCGCTGCTGCATCCAGAGTCCTAGGGTTTCCTAGCACCGGAGTGAAGGACATCTGGGAAGATCGCATCCCGGGTGCACGGGGCCTGTGCAGAGAAACACACGGAGTAGAGGTGGTGGGTGTGTTAGCAACGCGCTGCATACTTACCACAGACTTGTGAGCGTCAGCCTGGGATGTTTCCAATGTTTCTTTCCGTTTCCTCAGCTGGGCCTGCTTCTCAAGCAGCTCGTGGATCGGTCTCTCTGCGGCCTCCAGCTTGTTCAAACGTGTCCTCACCTGCACTCAAAAGGTAGACAAATCCAGCATTAAAGCAAATAACAGTGAAACAATGGTAAGTGTGTGAATAGGGTATTAGCGGCACCAGCGCTGGCTTTGCTAACAGGCTATAAGCTAATAGCGGACTCGAGAAATGTATTCACGATCGGAGATATATTCACATGTTATAGAAACAAAATTGGTGTATAAAATTGGATCTTAAGATAGAAAATAGATGATAAATAATTGACTTGACGGAGCTTAAACTTGAACATGTGTCAGCAAGAAACAGGGGTGTGTCAATATCTGAATGGACACTGATAAAAAATTAACGCAACAGTAAAAAATGAAAGTGCTAACCTTGTTCAAAAAAAATACAAAGAGGCAGACAAAGAAAATAGTAATTCCTAAACCACCCCCATATCTTCCCAATACATAAGGGTACCGTACTCATAGCATTACAAATTATGAAAGCAAACGATGAAGGAAAACAGGAAATGAGAAAACGTTAGAGCAAAGGAGAGGATATAAGGACATTAAAGTGCAAACAGAGGCTATGTAAGCAGAAATGGGAACAAATTAAAGAAACCAAAAAAAACAGATGCAAGTAAAATGGTGAGAGATAGATGTAAACTCTTAGAAAGAAGAGAGGAAGTGAGTGGAATCTTCATTTGATAAAGCAACAAGGAAGAGGAAAAGACTTAAAACACTGGCTGCACAACTTTTAATTAAGCGTACACGGGGACAGTAGGTCCCCTGGGCCTCACAGGACCTTGAGGGTCTTGTCAGTCACCGCCCAGACATCCATGAGGGGGCTGGAAAGTGGATTAAGGTGTTCAAAGAAACAACTATGGGCAACCTTTTAGCTGTGGGGGACATTAAAGCACTTCTGGAAAAGACTATAGGAGGGGCAAAGATGGGAGGAAATTCTTAAAGCATTCAGTGTGGAAAGAGCTGTAGGCTCCCACTATATGGATGGACCCATTAACGGCAACATTGTTTAGAAATGTTGTGATTGATGCCATACCTAAAGCTGTAAAGAGCAGGCTGGAGGACGTGGTAGGCTTAAACTCTAAAACACAGAATTTTGACCATGCATCTCATGCAGTGAAGCAACAGAAATAATGAACAGAAGCTCAAGAGCCAAGAAAAAGAGCTACAGAGAAAATGAACTCCATTACAACTTGAAGTGCTGACAAAAAGAAAATGATTCAAGCTCCAAGAAAGAAGACTCAGAACAAATTACATTGATGTACCCAGTAAATGCTCCTCCATCAGCTATTTAGCCAAGCCCACCCGCAGTAGTCCCTCCAAATGCACACCAAATCCCTGTAATCTTCATAAATGTCTATACTCAACCAGAGACCATGGAATGGAAAATAAAACTAGTACAAAGATGACAGAGGAAGGGGCAAGCCTTATAATGGTCCTACAGAAGTGTGCTGGAGATTTGGACAACCAAGACATAATAAAATTGACCATTGCCCAGAGAACCCTACATGGGAGAGTCAGCTTCCAATTTGAACAACTAAAGCTGATCAATAAGCTACTCTGCAAATTGAAAAAGAGGGAAAGACCTTATAGGTGTTATCATGATAGACACAGGAGCCGTTTATACTTGTGTAAATTCAAATTAGGCCTCACATCTCCTGTCTGGAAAAGTCAAAGTTAATAGGATTCTTGGGAAAAATGCAGCTAAACCCAATTACAGCTCCAGTGAGTCTACAAATGAAAAATAAGTGTAACAATGCCCATTTGTGTCAGATTAATTTTAATTTGTTAGGGAGAGATGCAATATGTAAATTGGGGATACAAATTTGGTGTCCTCCAGATGGAGTATGAGTGTGTTATGTGTTGTGCACATACACAATAGGAATAGAAACTCAAATGTTTTTGGAGCAAAAAGCACATGTTTATTGATTAGGACAGAACCAGATGAGACCGACAATTAATAAATGGGGAAAGTTTGTTGAAGCACAGATTCCAGAAGCACAGCTACCAAAATCTGAATTTCATTGTACAATGATACCTGATCCCAAAAGAGCTGAAAACATGGAAAATAAATGGCAGGAAGAAACTGAAGGACGAAATAATTTCACAACACATTATAATAGGTAAACAGGAGCAGCTCTTAGTATACCTGAATGTGAGAAAATATGGTTTAATGTAACAGATTGTGCCACGTCTTTATATTTAGAAAAACATTGGGAAGCAAAAGATCTGGGACCAATAAAAAAAAAAAAATGAACAATAAAAAAGGCAGAACAAACCAAATGGGTACCAACAGAAAATCGGTTGATTTTTCATTCAGCTGACAAATTACATCAATTTTATGTGCAACAAGTTTGATGGGAATTCCTCAAGAAGTAGTTATCAGTCAAAAGAACCTGACGCAGATGACTACAACATCCGAATTAATAGACACTACTGACACTGAACTATTTAAGGGAGTAGAGCGTCAAGTATCACATGAACTATGGTCTCAACATGACTCCGATGTAGGAATAGTAAAATCCGCAAACCCAGTGGGAGTACGACTTAAGCCAGATGCTCGTCAGCCCAGAAAATGGGCAGGTAGAAGAACCACTATTATATGTTTACTGAAGGCAGGAGTATTAATTGAAATAACTAGTTATTTTAACACTCCAATTATGCAACTGATAAAAGCAAACAAATACATTGCATCTTGTGCATGACCTGCGAGCAATCAATGATATAGTAGAGCATATGAAAGCTGAGGTACCAAAACCGCAAACGCTACTGACGAATGTCCCTCGATGACAAATACTTTACAGTAATTGATCTCTTCTGCTTACATCAGTGTTCCACTGGCAGAGGAGAGTAGATTTATATATGCCGGTAAACAGTATACTTACACCAAAATCCAACAAGGATTTAAACATTCAGCACATTTAATAAAGTTCTTAAGGCTGATTTAGAAGATCTTACTATAGACCGTACTTTGTAACAAAGTAGATGATTTAATTATGTTCTATAATCACTAGAACAAGGTCATAAAGATTATATTAAATCCCTAACAATGTTAACATAAGGAGGTCATAAAGTATCCAAAACACAGTATTCCCAACTTCAAGTTTAATACTTAGGACGATTCATTGTATTTGACAAGCTATTGCTCCAGCTCAATTAGAAGGCATATGTAAAACACCATTGCCTCACACAGTAGGAACAAATTATGACTTTTCTAGGAATGACTGGCTGTAGTGCAGATTGGATAGAAGACCGCAGTAAAAACAGCTTCATTGAGAGAAATCACAAAACAAGCAGGACTGCAACATTCAAGTAATCCATTAAAATGGAACACTGGTGCATTACTAGCATTTGAGACTTAAAAAAAAAAAGACTACAACAGGGCCCTGCCTTAGGAAATCTGAATACTCTTAATTTAATCTGCATGTCGCAAATAGAGCTGATGGTTATGCATCAGCTGTATTGACGCAATAAACTGGTAGTCGTAGGAAAAAAACAGCCTAATGCTTACTACAGTACAAAGTTGGACAAGGTAGCTCAAGGTTACCCACCATGTTACCAACAAGGCCTTGCAGCAGTATATTATGCATATGAGAAAGCATCCACAATAACCACAAAATCGTTGAGTTAATAGAACAAGAGCAATTTGTTCTGACTCCAGCCTATCCATCGCTACTTGTAGATCCAGATGTTACTATTAAAACAATGTCATAATTAATCTAGCTAAATTTATTACTTTGGCTTTTGAAGGAAAACTGCATGATGTGTGACTAATTGATTGACATTGACTAAATTATGGCCAGATCTTAAATCTACACCAATTCCTGACACAGAAATCACTTTGTAGATGGTTATAGCTTTAGAGATCATGTAGGAAATCATACAGGATATTCAGAAGTAAACAAGGATCAAAATAATTTGTCCCGGTGATAACATTGCGTACAGCTGTGCTCCGCTCAATTAGCAGAATTAAAAAGATCTCAGTTGCATGTCAATTGACAAAGGGACAGACATCCAATATTTTCACTGATTCAGCACATTCTCATGGTGCATGCAATTTATTTGTAGCAGTATGGAAACAATGTTTCAAAAATAGTGACGAGACTCCTACAACATTCTGAATATGTAAATTAATTCCTGTTATGATGCTATCAAAAAGACTGCGATAATCAAATGTCAGGCTCATAAAGGAAATCATTTTGTAATTAAAAGGGAACAATGCAGCAGATTTAAAAGCCTCAGGATGTCAGGTTGCACCTGTAGAACCTCAAATGGATGACAATTAGAATTCAACAACAAACAGGCCCCCATGAACACTCAGTGGCAACAAAAGGGATCCAAAAAAGGCATGTAACATATTTGGCTTACACCTGGACAAATGGTTGCATCAGCTTCACTTTTGAATGCTCTCAGATGCGCATGGTTTTGACCATTGCGCAACTGGGGGGGGTGTTAAGGAAAATTAAATGGCAAGGATATTGGTCTCCTTAATTACATGCAAGGGTAGATGAATATCTGGCCACATTTGAAGTTTGTACAAAAACACACATACATGAGGAAAGGCATAACGACACCAATAGGCCATATATACCTGTACCAGAAGGACCATTTAAGTATTTGGTAATGGTCTATGTGGATATGATAAAGCGAGTACAAGGCAAAGGATACATGCTTGTGGTCATAGACCGATTTAACAGATGGGTGAAGGCAGTACCATCAGCAGATCAGGGATCAGGAACAGCAATTACAACAAGAGAAGTAATTCCTAGATTTGATTGTAATTCCTAACCATCAGAAATAAGATAATGGCTCAGCATTCATAAAAAGAGGTTAGGGTGCATTTACAATCCTCAATCGCAAGGGATGGTAGAGAAATGAAATGGAACCCTCAAGGACAAAAAATATGTAAAAGTACTAAACTGGATTGACTCGTTACCTCTTGCACAAATGAGCCAAACTAACAGAAACACGCATTAAATGCTTACGGGTCGACCCATGCCTGTACCATATTGTAGAAGTCCCTACAAAGAACTTCCTCTAGAGCAATTACAAATGGAACTTCGATCTTATGGAGGAAATTAACACCCATACATAAATATATTTACAGTAAACAAGAAAAGGAAACATGAGGAAACCGTCGGAATGTCCGATTGTTCCAGGTGACCAAATATATCTGAGCGTATTCTGGAGAAAGTGGAATGAGCCCAGGAGAGAGGGACCCTACAAAGTGGTGAGAGCTACTCCAACAGTAGTCCAAGTAGAGGAAAGTGCAACTTGGTATCATCTAAACCACTGTACTAAAAAAAAAAGTCTTACAAAATCTGATGATCATCATCACATGCCAAACGCATCTAATTTGGCAAACCCAAACCATAATCAACAGCACCCAGACTTCAACCCTCATCTGAATCTGGCAGTGGCTTTGATTTAATCCAAAAAGAACTAGAACTAGAGGATGAGAAAATATCTAGACAACACATTGTGGATGACCATAATATTACTTATACAAAAATGGGCAATTCAGATTATATTATGGGAAAAGGCAGAAGACAATAATTTGTATAAATGGGTAAATTACACAGAACTAGAATTACAAAGAGAAATTGGAAAACTGCATAGTTTGCTTTGAAGCAAGACCAATTTTATATATTGTACCAATGCACAGCTCTAGTTGTAGAATATTTAATGATGAATGGTTTAAGAAATGTCCAGAATTATCTAATGCAATGGGGGTGAGAATGGAAGGTAAATGCTTTATAGAAAGAGGCAGAGAGAAAGGTTTAGAAACTGTACCCAAAAAAAAAGCATTTTGCCCATATTGGTGCCAGTTTCTCCAATCTACAAAAACTACAGTGAAGCAACTGAATTACAGAGCATACGTACCCGTAAATGGCCAACAGTACAGAATAATTAAATACAAAAAACACAAATATACAATGGCATATCAGGAATATGAATGGTATGAGAAGGGAAATATTGACGTGGGGAGATTTAAAAGGAAAATACCACAATATGTAACGATGACCATTTAGTGATAAAAGGCCCACCACCTATATTTGATAACATCAATATTGCATTCGCAGACAAGTGGTGGATGTGTGGATTAGAATATGGCCTCTTGACAACATTACCATAAGAAATGGTCAGAATTATGTACTAGGGTTATGCAGACACATACAATGAGCCACATCTCTCTAGAAGAGGAAGGAACAAATGTAGAAAACCACAGATCTAAAAGAGCTTATTAAAAAGACCCTGCAGTTTTATATAGATTCAATTGGTCAACAAAGAGGTATTCCTCCTTAGGATTAAAAAAAATTATAAGTTAAATCAGGGTTTAAATCAATAAACATTTTGCAAAATAAAAACCTCCCGATTGCATTGTGATCCCATAACAATGTATAGTAAGATGTTACTACATGTATGTAGTAAGACCTTAATTAGCTCCTTCAGGTGTTTGATTAGGGCTGGAGCTAAACTCTGCAGGGACACCAGCCCTCCAGGACCGAACTTGGTGACCCCTGGCGTAAAGGATGATTGGGTTTATGGGTTATAGATGAGCAAACCATGTTCTTTATCTACAGACTTGTGGTATTACTCTGTTCTGTATGCTAATCAACAGGTTCTACATTTCAGTAAATGCTCTTGGTTTTTAAAACTCCAAATACAAAACCTATGGTTACATTTAAAACAGTTTTGAAATAGTCAACCGATGCTCATGTTGAAATTGCAAGCTGTAATTTACCTTCAGATGTTCAACCAGGTACAGCTGGGCTTAGTTTTACAAGAGGAAACAGTGATGCATAATACAATATGCACAATGTTATACATATTGTAAGGGATACCGGTTAGTCTTCAGTTCAAATGCAAACTCTTCTCATCTGGGAAGCTCCTGGAGAATGTCTATGGCCTTCATCGGTACCAGCCTGAAACAGTAAAAAAAAAAAAAAAAAAAAGTCAAAACATTTAAAAATAAAGGAATATTCTGAGGGCTTGTGTAAATTAGGCACAACTGCAAGTTGGATGTACTATTTAGCCATTCATGGTCAAAAAGTTATAATGCCTTAGAATTATTGTGCATGAACTGAACTAACGTGGACCTCAAAGCCAACAAGTGAAACTCAGTCCTTAAGTGAGAACAACAGCACATCCAGCTCCATGTTGTCCAGTTTACCTAGAGAACAAAACATCAAACTTTAGTATTTGTAATTGCATGAGATTCAAAATAGTTAGAGAATATATACCAAATATTAACAAGCACAACTGTTATCCAATACCTTCCGCCAAGTTTTGAAGCTGACCGAGTGTGGCGTTGCTTTGTCCTTTGGTCAAATACAGGTCAGTCAAAACTGAATATATGCAGAGCACAGCTACAGACTTCTGAATACGGTTACATTACCAAAATAGTTAAAAAGGTCTCGTTCAGAAAAAGAACAAAAATCAAGTTTCACAACTTGATGGCGAGTAAGTCACTTAAATTTTGGGTGGACTAATTTTAACTCCACAGGACAGTTCTGTCCTCTAAACAGACGAAACGCAAAAAAATAAGATCCAAAGACTTCTATACAAGGTTCAAAAGACCATCAACTGCAAAACCAGTTCCAGAAAAAAAAAAAACTGCAGACATGTGGAGACCCTCAATTAAACTCTAAAGCATATTTTTCCTCAATTAAAACCCTAACCTAACAATACAGTTATCAGTGCAACAGATTAACCATCGAGTTTAACCGTATGCACATCGTCAAATAGACCTGCAGCTTCAGGGCACCCCTATACATCGGATATACTTAGACAATCTTCTGTTTGCCCATTTACAAGTCTCCTTACAAAGTAGTACTCCTAGTATTGTAGGATTAGAGGTTAGGCATTGAACTAATACAGATTTCTGCCAACATCTGAAGGTAGTCATAAGTTTGGAGAAAATGCTTACCAGAAAGCTCCTGGAGGCTCTTCAGGCATGGTAAAGTTTGCATAAATTTAACTTTACTGTAAACTGATATTAAAAATGCATATATATTTTTACTTACATGTTCAAAACATAACAAGAAAACTGTTACAAGCATTGAGGTCCAGCTGGTTGTCCGGCTTGAGATGCTGTAGTACTGAGCCATCGGAGGTCAAACAAAACTAGAAGGACTTACCTAGGTAAAGAGACTTACCGAGGGACTCATCACTAATGTGTTGTCATCAAGACATGAGAGCCTAACAACAGGACACTGATCTCCGTTGTTGCATTTGAAAGTTAGCCAAAAAGGAACAACTGATTTTTACCTGTACAATACTTGAAACTAGAGATATCCAATCACTAAAACGGCATGGACTTTCCATCTCCTCACAGGTCTACATGCATTTGTAACACATAAGGTCCACAATGGCAGCGCTTGAGATCATTCAGGTGAAGGAGTGAAGTCTGTCAGAGCACTGAGGGACTTAGTGTTGTACAGATATCTACATCTCTGATAAAAACAAATTTGGCATTTTGTTAACAACAACTTGTGCTTTCCACCCAGTCAACCAGCAGCTGCACAGCTGCTATAGGAGCAGTTATACTTCTGCATTGGTAAACCTGGATGAATTGAAGTTACATGGTGAAAACTATACCTCATAACTTCTGAGTGACAACCTCTTTGGTCTGTGGAGTGAGACAGTGACATACCGTACCTGTGATGACATACAGACAGCGGGATCTTGGGGTTTACAGCAAAATACGCAGAAAGGTGTAGCAGGGTGACTGTTGATTAAGGAGCTTCAACAGGTTTCAGATGTTCTGCAGAAAGGAAACACTGCTTCCAAAGCTAAACTGCTGAAAAGAGACTCTACCTTGGTCCCGTTACAGGGACAGATAGTAAAGGAATTAAATACTACCAATACTTACAGCTTTATCTCAGTAGATGGTTAGAATTTGCCAACATCCACCAAGTTAAGTATTGACTATCAAACAAACACATGATACTTAACCTGCCCAGATGTGTGAGTAGGGGAGAAACACTTGTAGAAGGCTAATAGTTACCTGGAAAACTCACATTTTTGTTAAAGCCTGAACGTCGTATTTTCACTTACTAGCAGAGGAAAGCAGGAATGACAGCTTTGTTGCTGGCTGCTCTACATAGTCAGTCCAAAGGAGTCTGAAAAGCTGTTGTTTAGTACCAAAACCCCACAGATATCAGAGAGTCTAACAGATATTAGACTTCCTTAAACTGGCAATTAAACTAACAGACAAAAGAAAATGGGGTTAAAAGTAACATTATAGACACTAACTTTCTCTATAAATTTTAAGAAACAAAGCACACACACACAAGGGGACAGACCATCCATGCCACGGTCCATTCAGCTTGAAAGGGAAGAAAAAAAGTTAAGAAACTCAAACTTCTTAGTTGTACATGGTACATTCAATATATAGTGGTGGAAGCAGAGAAAAAGGAGGTTAATATTGACAGATTCAGTATAGGGTATAAAACCATGGTCACATCTGTAAAAGGACGTAAGAGTCATGCTGATGCTCTAAGAAAAAAAAAAAACAAGTGTTTTAATTTATAAAAAGGCACAATACACGTGAGCCCCAAAAGCCATTTTTGTACAACATGTAAAATACCCAAAATTGTAACAGTAAGGCGGTGTTCACACTTGGCGTCTTTTTTGAAGCTGCCGGCGTCTGTTTTACATTATAATCCTATGGAGTAAACAGTGTTTTCAAAAAACGGTTTAACCTCACCAAACACCACAGTGTTTAACCTCACCAAACGTTTCCTCACAATGCCCAGGAAAGAGAAGGATCTGAAAGAGCAAAACCAGAGCAGATTATGTGAAACCCAGGACTTTTATACACGGTCAAGCAATAAACTCTGTATTTGAGCTTTAAAAGTCTTACCATGCATTGTATATATAATATCACAGCCCATGACAATTAAGCAGCATTTAAACTGAATAGTCAATCTGTCTGTACATAAAACAATCACGTTAAAAATTCAATATTATTTATACAGCGCTTTCACAATACAATCGTGGCAAAGCAGCTTTATAGGAAATTAAGTTTCAACAATAGGATTTATATTGTAGAAACGCAATAGAATTAACTTCTGGAAAAATTGTTCAGTATAATTGCTGATAGTTGGCTTCCACTGAGGTCCTCCGAGGGGTTGGCATCATCTCTTCTCAGGTGTTTGGTCATCTCAGATCATTTAAGGGTTGGATCCAGACTGAAGCTTGTGTAATTCCTAGTAGGCAAAAAAGAATAAGACAATTATCATAGCTGCTGTGCCATCCAGGAGCAATCCTGGATTAAATTATCTGCTCAACCCAAGCTAAAGCTTAATAATAATAATAATAATAATAATAATAATGTGCGTTTGATCAGATACACCTGCAGTACAAGATTGTGAGATGCATTATATGAATGCTTGGCTAAAGAGACGGGTCTTTAATCTAGATTTAAACAGTGTCTGAAATTTTTAGATTTAATAGATGTACCTGTATTTTTAGATGTACCTGTTAATAATAATAATAACCACAGATGAAGAGGAAAGAGGAGTATGAAGTCAAACACTGGCTGAGCTCCTCATCTGATGCAATCTCTCTCTTGATGCAGCTCAGCTGTTTCTTTCAATCAGCTGCGTGTTTCCACCTTCAACAAGACTTAAATAATCAAAATCAGCTCATAATTGGCTCATAACAGTTACCAGATATAAGTTTCCATTTATTAAAAAGAATGATCAAGAGAATCAATCAAGGAAAATCACATAACAAATGAGGAGAAAAAACACTACCTTCCGATGATTAAAGTAAACACAGAACTTCAAGCATGACAATCTCTTTCTGCATCCTTACACTTCAGCTGCTGTCTCATACTGATACATCTGACCTAGTCCAGCTAGTGTGCATTTATAGAGATGGGCAAAACCATTGACAGTCATGCAAGCGAACAGAAATTAATTTAATCAAAGAAGCAAACCTAAATTTATAAACTAGATGCACTTATCAAATCAGTATTATTTATCAGTCATGTATATAAATCCCATTATTGGCAAGGCACTCAAATGTCAAATTAACAAACAACCCACACTTCATCCTCTGCACTTGGTTTCTCCCACCTCCCATAATGCACCACAGCACAGATATAAAAGGTCATTCCAGCAGTGCTTCTGCTTTTTCCTCTGGTTTGCAGTAGGTTGGCACATTTTTGTCTGGTTTTGATTATATTGTGCTGTTTTCTTCTAACACCCATTGCCTTTGCATGTTTAGGAAATGTGTTTATCTTTTGAGGTTGTACAATTGTTTTTGAACGATTGTTGTTATTTTACTAGGGTTGCCAACCATGTAAATTTAGCATTTTGTACCAGGCCCAGCTATGAGTGAATAGTTAATTTTGCTCCATAAAGTAAAAAAACTAGGGTTGCCAACCGTTCCGTATAATAATATGGAGTAGTCCTGTATTTAAGGCATCAAAGAAGTGTCCATATGAAAGCCGTGTGTCTCGTATTTAAGGTATATGCTGATTGTTAATTTGGGTCACCGGACTCTGTCCTGGAGGGCCGGTGTCCTGCAGAGTTTAGCTCCAACTCGTCCCAACACACCTGCGTTGACGTTTCAAGCATACCAAGCCAGACGTTGATTAGCTGCTTCAGGTGGGTTTGATTAGGGTTGGAGCTAAACTCTGCAGGACACCGGCCCGCCAGGAAAGTTTGGTGATCCCTGACCTAGACCATGAGAATAACTAACTCTAAATTGAGAATGAATCACTCTTTTCGGACAAGTGTCTGATTTATGAATGAGAAAGGATTTAAGAACAAGTGGAAAGCTCAGTTTTGGCGAATGCAAACAACGTGATTATTTTTCAGGAGTACAACATCCAGCAACGCAAGAAAACATGCATTTTAACTGACTGAAGACGTGATTAACAAGGCAAGTCATCTTTCCCTATTAATGTTGTTAAATAGATAAAATAATTCACATTAAATAACTTCCAGGGTATTCTTAACCTTGGCTCTCATTCTTAAAACACTAAACGATCAATGAAGTGTCAAGCACCAAAAACAGCCCATAATAATTCTATAAGTTCTGTTTAATTGATAAATATGCACTTTCACATACACACACAAATATTGAACATAAATTGTTATGATATGCACTACTATTGAAAAGATTGGGGTCAGTCATTTTTTTACAAACATATTAATACTTTTATTCAGCAAGGATATGTTAAATGTATAAAAAGTGATATAAATGTTTTCTAACAATATAATTTTTACTATTTTGAATAAATGCTGTTATTTTGAACTTTTTATTATCAAAGAATACTGAAATGTATTGCAGGTTCCAAGAAATATTAAGCAACAGTTTAAATGATGATAAATCAGCATATTATGATTTCTGAAGATCATGTTTCTAAAGACTGGAGTAATGATGCAAAAAAAATCAGCGCTGTGTCACAGAAATAAAATATATTTGAAAGCATATTAAAACAGAAAACAAATATTAGAAATTGAAATAACATTTGACAATATTGCTGTTATTTCTGAATCAAATACAGGTCTGAATGGTTTTTAGCAATATTGATGAACTTGCTGCTTTGGCAAGGGGCGGGGCAGTAATGCTGTCTAAGCTGTTAGCCAATCACAACGCACAGGGACAGCTAACCAATTCAAGGTTCAAGGTTTGTTTATTCGTCATGTTGTGGCAATTTCTTTCTCACAAACATCATCACTGAGTAAGAGACAACTCTAAGTCCAAATTATAGTAATAAAGTATTTATTCCCTTGCAAGAGAAGATCCCTCGTGCACTAACACACATAACTGTGAGTCAGTCAGGAGCGAGAGATAAGGAAAAGCAGTGCCACTCTGTTTTATAGTCCTTTTCCCTCAAGGCCCTATTTCTTCCCTCCCCTACAGGAGAGATACCAAGTTGTTTATCTATTAATGGTTATACAGGAAAGGCAGGCAAATGCCCCCTTGACCCCCTGACCATCTGCGTTTCCTTACCTCTCTCACTTCCCAATCATAGTAAATCATCAAACAAGGAATGCTTTTCTAACTGCAAGTGAGAAAACATATAATGCACAC
Source organism: Gymnocypris eckloni scoliostomus (assembly GCA_027564155.1). Lineage (NCBI taxonomy): Eukaryota > Metazoa > Chordata > Actinopteri > Cypriniformes > Cyprinidae > Gymnocypris > Gymnocypris eckloni. Next base: position 29,265 of record JAJHNS010000057.1, read on the forward strand.
ATCTTGAATCTATGTTTCACTGTTTGATTTATACCCATAAGGAAAAATTCCATCACAATTCCTCTCTTTTTATCATTCTCTGATAACTGATTAATCAAACATTGTAATAATAATAGTAAATAATAATAAATACAAGTTCAAGCCATTAAATCACACTCATACTCTTCATCTCTGATTTTCACATAAATGATCACTCTTCTTGAACCTGTGAAGTAAGTTTTTTGAAAATTTGAAAAATGCTTAGGCTGTTTTTGTTGGGACACACCCTAAATGTTTTAGCAAGCAAAGTAAAGACTTTATTCTATAGCCGGGCTGAATGGACAGGCACTGCTGTTGCACCCTCGGCCTAAACCGAACCCTCAGTCACCATAGTATAAACAAGAAAAAGTATAGTTCATAGTAGGAAATAAACATATCAATTTATCACTGTTGAGTTACTTCTGTAATATAAAATGTAAATATTAAAAGTATGTAAAAAATCCCTCAGTTTCACCCCCTCTCCTTGTACGCCCTCTCGTACACGGATAACTGCTGCTTCTAACCTTCTTTACATTCCAATCATTCTCAAGAAGAAAATTAAAAACATCATCCCTCAATTAACACATTTCACTGTAACTTCCGCTACTTGTGTCATCATATTGTTGGTCTGATCTCCTGTTGGCAACACCTTCAGACCTGTTGTGAAGTGTAGTATTATCAAGCAAATTGTTACTGACAACAAAGTCATTATACATATGGTCTTAGACAGGCCACACATTCCTGGCACTCTGAAGGGGTGCCACGGCCTTGGACGCTCCATTTTCTCAGTTACTCTGAATCAAAAGTGCTGTTATGACCAGAGAATGTGAGAAAGTGCTGTTTTCGAAGCACTAAGAGTCTTATCTGTTCTGTTGATTACGGTGTCCACCCGTATGCCGGTTGCGCAATCAAAGTTGCCTCCTCCCTTCAGTCCCCTCCTTGCTGCTGATATCTGGTTCCGCCTAAACACACAGCTGCAATGCAAGGGCTTTTCAAACTGGATCTTAGCATTTATTGACACTCGCGCTGAACCTCCTCCAGCGATTGCTCCACCTCCGCAAAGGCGGCACCCTCCTGCAATGGTTTACGTGAACGCACGTAGCCCTCTCTGTGACCTTCACCGCCATGTGCGTCACCAGCAGCACCTGGAAAGGCCCAAGCCACCTTTTCGATTTCCAGCTCTTTCTCCTGTGATCACGAATCACCACGAAATCACCAGGTCTGACCTCGTGCATGAATGTCTCAGCAACCTTCCCTTGGCAGCTTTTACCTGCACAGAAATATTTGATAAGACAAGACATTTCTTTGCAGTAATTCAACATGTCATTCTCACACACATCCGTTGATGGCAGCCTTTGTTTACCCCCTTCTATGCCCATGAATGGTGGCCTACCAAACAAAATTTCAAATGGGCTCAGGTTTGTTTTCACTCTTTTTCTCATTCTCATGTACATCAGTACAATTGGGAGGGCTTTAAGCCAAGTCAGACCCGTCTCTTCACAGCATTTTGCTAATTTGTTCTTAATTGTCTGGTTCTGTCTCTACTGCCCCTCCTGATGAGGGCGTAGCTGCAGTGTGTTCTCATGTCAATTCCCAAGAACTGACCCACCTGCTTTATTGCATCATTAACAAAGTGTCTGCCATTGTCAGAACTGATTTTTCTTGGAATTCCCCATCTTGGAACAATCTCGGTTAACAGGGCCTTTGCCACTGCTGCCGAATCTTGTTTCGAGGTTGGGAAGGCCTCAACCCATTTTGACCACGTCAACCATCACCAGACAGTGTTTCTGTTTCCCACAAGGGGTTAATTCGATGAAATCCATCATTAGATATTCAAATGGGCCTGCCGGGGCTGGTTGAGATGCCAAGGGTGTTTTTATTCCCCTAGCCACATTGTGTGTGTTACAAGTGACACATCTTTTGCAAAAAATTTCAGCAACCACTGTAAACACCTTTGTAACCCATAATTCCTTCATCTGCATTATCATACTCCCCTTTGACACATGATCCAACCCATGTGTCAACTTAGCATAATGCTGAAAGAAGTGTTTGGGCAAACAAGGAATGTCATCAACACTCATCCATACACCCCCCTTGAGGCTGCAGCCAGACGACCTCCATTTTAGTTTTTCTGCTCCTGTGGAAAAAGTCTGCATACTTTGTAAACAAGGGGAAATATCAGGGTTAGTCACAGATACTAAAGCAGAAGTCGTATATTTTGTCTCCTGTGCTGCCGCTGCCTTCGCCGCCGCGTCTGCTCTCGCGTTTCCTGTGGAGATAAAACTTTTATCGTTAGTGTGCGCTGTGCATTTACAGATCGCGACCTTGTCTGGTAAAAGAATGGCCTCCAAAAGCTTAGACACAAGCGATGCGTTTAATATCGGATGTCCATCCGACTTCAAAAAAATTTATGTGCTTCCAAAGTGTGCCAAAGTCGTGCGTGACCCCAAAAGCATAACGCGAGTCTGTGTAAATTCACACATTTGTCTGCCATAAGTTTACACGCTTCTGTCAGAGCAACCAATTCAGCTGCCTGAGCCGAATAATTTGATGGCAATTTGCCAGACTTTACGACTTCAAATTCAGTGGTCACCGCGAAACCAACCTTATTCAAGCCTGTTTGTGGATCTTTGGACGCCGACCCATCCACAAAGAGGACATTGTCACAGTTCTCTAAAGGTGTGTCCAACAGGTCTGGAGGTGGTGTACACACCTGTTCCAACACCGATAGACAACAATGGTGTTCCTCCCCATCCTCCTCTGTAGGGAGGAGTGTGGCAGGATTCAAAGTTGTGCATCTTTTCACCGTTACATTTGGCATGTCAAGCAAAATCATGTGATACCTCAGCCATCGGGCTGTTGATAAATGTGATGTTCTCTGCTCTTGCAAAATCATGGAGACCGCGTGTGGGACCATGAAAGTCAAATCAGAATACCCCACAAATTCCCTTGAAGCCAGTACAGCCAGCTCCGCAGCTGCCACAGCTCTCAGGCAGTGTGGCAAGCCTGCTGCCACTGCATCAAGCTTTGTTGAAAAATATGCGACTGGTCGTAATCTGTCCCCATGGGTTTGCAAGCGCACTGAACTCATAAATCCATGTTTTTTCGTCTACCATCTGTGTAAAAGGCCTTTCAATCTTGTCACATGACCTCAGCCCTTTCCCTGTTGTCAGGGCTCTCAAGGGCTTTTCAAGAAATGCATAATTTGGAATAAACGTTCGACAATATGCACACATTCCCAAGAATGATAACAATTGTTTCTTTGTTACTGGTCTTGGGACATCTCTGATAGCTTGTATTCGTTTCTCAGAGATAGCTTTACTGTTTGGTGTTATAGTGTGACCCAAAAAAACTATTTCCTGCTTCACAAACTGCAGCTTTGTTAGACTGACCTTGTGACCCTCTCTCGCCAGATGGTTCAAGAGAGTTACAGTGTCAGCCACGTACGTAACCTCATCTTGTGCATAAATCAATAAATAATCTACATACTGCAATGTGTTTCTCCCCTCTTCCCTTTTCAGCCCTTCTGTGGCTCTCATGCATTTTCTCACAAACAGGCCTAAAGCGGCCCCTTTCTGCTCGGTGGCCTTGGTTAGTGATAAGTGAGGCGCAGAGTCCTCTGTTATCAAATACAGCTGCATTTGTTTTTCTGACAGGCAAGCTGAAAGCGCACACACATTTTCATTCCAGAAAATCTTATTAAAACTTATTTTCTCATTTTCTGCGCCGTTAAACCACTCTTCCTCATATTGTGATTCACGCTCAATTTCAACATTTGACGTTCAATGCAATCTGTCAGGCAACATACTTTCTGTGTTAGCTGATACTGTTCGGTCTTTTGCCAATTTCAAAATCTTTTGTGCCTAATCAGAATCTGTTATCTGCCACTCGTAAGCCCACTGTGGCTCAAATTTTGCACAACTCATCTGCTGTTCCTCTTCTATCTCTATCCCAAACGGCCCAGCAGTGAGTTTCAGATTTAATTTACACATTAGATCCCTGGCCATTAACGGAACCGGATAGGTTTCAGAGCACAAAAACGCATGTTTCAATGCCCTGCCCCCCTCCGTCTCACATTTCAACGGCACAGTATAATTTTCTGAAATGATATGCCCTGACGCGGACGTGCTTTCAAACACTAAATCCGTCATTCCTGGTTCACATGGCAAGTCACATGGTCTTATGGTGGATCGCTCTCCCCCCTCGAATCAACCATAAAGTCTATCATTGTCCCGTCAACTAACATGGGATATCTCGGTAGCCTTAAAAACCCTAAACTTTTGTACATTCTCAGACATTCATCAGTAACAGCATTATTCAAAACTTCAGCAGTCACACATAAACGGTTTGCAAGCATTTCTTCATTGCAAATAGCCTTATTAGCAGTCACACAAACGGTTTGCAAGCATTTCTTCATTGCAAATAGCCTTATTCAAACCTTCAACAATCACACATAAAGGGTTTGCAAGCATTTCTTCATTGCAAAGAGCGGTATTTGAATCAGTGTATGTGACCGTGTTGTGTGTGTGTCAATACATTTTACAGCTCTCAGTGATATTTGTCGGGTCCCTGCTATACTAGCAGCAACATTCACCGTTTACAAAACAAGCGGAACCCAGTGTGCCTGTAGCATTCTCCATCTCTGTTTTATCACGTGATAGAAGGTCTAAGGCCTTCAAAGGCGCGTCGGCTGACCCATCTAATCAAGTGCCCTGTTATACATCAGTCTAAGATTGCTGTAGAGACAAAATGTAATTCCATCAAGTTAGCATTTTTAAACACTGCTCACTAAAAATAAATCATTTGTGATCAATGATTTAATAACCACAAACAACCTGGATTTTATGTTTCTAATTGAAACATGGCTAGAAGACAACTGCAGTGCAACAGTCCTCACTGAAACAGCCCTCCTAACTTTAATTGTATAAGTGTCTGCAGGACTGTTAGGAGAGGTGGAGGTGTAGCTGCTCTGTTTAAAGATGTTTATCAATGCAAGCAAGTGTCATTTGGTCAGTACTTGTCTTTTGAATATCTAGGTATTGTGCTGAAAGGTGCCCCACGCATTCTGTTTATCATCATTTACAGGCCTCCAAAATACACCCCAGCCTTTGTTGAAGAGTTCACAGAACTGTTATCAATGATTTCAGAGTTTGACTGTTTGCTATTGCAGGATTTTAATATTCACATAGACAATTCTGAAATCAAAACTACAAAAGAAATTGTAAATGTTTTAAACACTTTTGACCTGATTCAGCATGTGCACGGACCCACACACAATCGTGGACACTCTAGATTTACTCATAAGTAGAGGTCTAAACATTTCATCCATTGTCATTAAGGATGTAGCTCTGTCTGATCACTTCTGTATTTTCTTTGATATATTGATCTCTGTCACCACTGAATCTAGATCTGTCTCTGTCAGAAAGAGATGCATTAATGAGAACACTAGTGTGCTATTTATGAAGGCAATATCTTTAACACCAAGCATTTCTGCAGACTCTGTTGATCTTCTCCTGGATTCATTTGACTCAAAAGTTAAGAATGTTATTGATTATATTGCACTGATAAAGGTCAGCAAGAAGAATGGCAGACGAAAATCAACAGCAGTTCAGAATATGAAAGACAATGCAGAAAAGCTGAGCGGATGTGGCGGAAGACGAAACTAGAAATACACTATAGCATCTATAAAGACAGCCTTCATGCTTTCAATTTGGAACTAGCCACAGCTAGACAGACCTTCTTCTCAAACCTTATAAACAGTAACTTAAACAACACTCGCACTCTTTTTGCTACTGTTGAGAGACTGACAAACCCCCCCAAGTCAGATTCCCAGTGAAATGCTCTCTGACAGCAAATGCAATGAGTTTGCTTCCTTCTTTTCAGAGAGCAGATCAGGAAGGAGATTGGCACATCTTCCTGTAATACAGAGGTCACACAGATTCGACAGCAATCTCAAAAGAAGTGACTGTCTGTTTTAAAACAATTGATCGAAAATTTTGGGAAGAAATAGTACAGCATCTTAAATCGTCAACCTGCTATCTTGACACACTTCCCACATCTTTTTCAAAAGTGTGCTTAACTGTTTAGAAGCAGATCTCTTAGAAGTGGTGAACACCTCACTTCTTTCTGGGACTTTTCAAACTCCTGAAAACTGCAGTTGTTAAGCCCCTTCTGAAAAAGCGCAATCTTGATAACACTGTGTTGAGCAACTATAGACCAATATCAAATCTTCCTTTCATAGGTAAGATTATTGAAAAGGTAGTTTTTAATCAGCTGAACAACTACTTAAACTCAAATGGGTACCTGGATAATTTTCAATCTGGTTTCCGCGTGCATCACAGCACAGAGACAGCACTCATTAAGATAATAAATGATATTCGCTTTAATTCTGATTCTGGCAAAATATCAGTGCTGGTACTACTAGATCTTAGTGCTGCGTTTTGACACTGTCGACATAACATACTTCTAGAGACTGGAAAACTGGGTCGGGCTTTCTGGGATGGCACTCAAATGGTTCAGGTCATACTTAGAAGGAGAGGTTATTATGTGAGTATAGGAGAGCATAAGTCTAGGTGGACGTCCATGACATGCGGAGTCCCACAAGGCTCTATTCTTGCACCGCTCTTGTTTAGCCTGTATATGCTCCCACTAAGTCAGATAATGAGGAAGAACCAAATTGCCTATCACAGCTATGCTGATGATACCCAGATTTACCTAGCGTTATCTCCAAATGACTATAGCCCCATTGACTCCCTCTGCCAATGCATTGATGAAATTAACAGTTGGATGTGCCAAAACTTTCTTCAGTTAAACAAGGAGAAAACTGAAGTCATTGCATTTGGAAACAAAGATGAAGTTCTCAAGGTGAATGCATACCTTGACTCTAGGGGTCAAACAACTAAAAATCAAGTCAGAAATCTTGGGGTGATTCTGGAGACAGACCTTAGCTTTAGTAGTCATGTCAAAGCAGTAACTAAATCAGCATACTATCATCTCAAAAACATTGCAAGAATTAGATGTTTTGTTTCCAGTCAAGACTTGGAGAAACTTGTTCATGCCTTTATCACCAGCAGGGTGGATTATTGTAATGGTCTCCTCACCGGCCTTCCAAAGAAGACCATTAGACAGCTGCAGCTCATCCAGAACGCTGCTGCCAGATTCTGACTAGAACCAGAAAATATGAGCACATCACACCAGTCCTCAGGTCCTTACACTGGCTTCCAGTTACATTTAGGATTGATTTTAAAGTACTTTTACTCGTTTATAAGTCACTCAATGGTCTAGGACCTAAATATATGGCAGATATGCTCACTGAATATAAACCTAACAGACCACTCAGATCATTAGGATCGAGTCAATTAGAAATACCAAGGGTTCACACAAAACAAGGGGAGTCCGCTTTTAGCTATTATGCCGCCCGCAGCTGGAACCAGCTTCCAGAAGAGATCAGATGTGCTAAAACATTAGCCACATTTAAATCCAGTCTCAAAACTCATCTATTTAGCTGTGCATTTGTTGAATGAGCGCTGTGCTACGTCCGAACTGACTGCATTATTTTATGTATAATCCTTTTCTATTTAACTGTTTTAAATTTCATTTTAAATACATTTCTATATCATTTTAAATTTCCTTATTTTATTATTTTCAACTCCTTGTTTTTATTGCTGTGAATGATTATTTCACTTTCTTTTATGTAAAGCACTTTGAATTACCACTGTGTATGAAATGTGCTATACAAATAAACTTGCCTTGCCTTCCCTTTTTCGTAGCTGGCAGAATGCCTGTCACCCGCCCTCTCCTCTCCTGTTCTCCGTTCCTCTCGTTTCAATCCGCCTTACGCGCCTCTGGACAATCCTTTGCCCAGTGTCCATCGTTCTTGCACAACCTGCACTTCGTGCCGCTAGAAAAGTCATGTTCATTACTTGCACACACAGTCCACATTTCTTGCGCTGCTTTAATCTGTACAACAGCCAGCTGCATCTCTCTCTCCCCCTCTGTCACTCGCGCTACTCGTGCTTGTGCGTCCTGCTGCGGTTGTCTTGCCGGAGAACAGTCGAGGTCGGGGTCGAATTTCAGTGCACCCCAGCTGAGCCATTGGGTAGATGTGTTTTTTGTATTCTGGCGGTGCCGGCCTCACCGTATTTTAATGTGGGAAACACAAACATACTGTGAGTTAATCGGTTCTGGTGGTGCAGACACACATACAGATCCACTTTCACACTTTTCATTTTTCCTTCCTGCTAACTCTTTCTGCACTTGCTTTCTTTCTCTTTTATCTACTTCCTTGAGCCAACCATCTACTTCCTTGAGCCAACAATCTACTGTTTGTTCACATTTTTAACATGTTTAACACATCTGCAACAACAACCTGGTTGTTTGTCGCTACTTTGTTCAACTGAGTCCCTCACCACTTTCAGTCTTGTGAGGCTCAATGTTCCCTCTTTGGGAAAATCATGATGCTTGATTAATTTTTCAATATCTTGCATACATTTCTGACCATAATATTTTTTCATTTGGTAGTACACCGGTGTATCATATTTCACAAGCTTGCTCTGAGACATCCCCATACTGGCTGTTTTCTGATTTCTGTGGATTTACTCATGCGCGTCTCTTTAATCTGCTAGACGTCTCCAGCAGATCCGAGTTTCTCTTATCCCGCAATCGGATCGGGTTGCACTCAGTGCCCTCTTAATTGTGATTTACCAAAATCTTTCGATTTTTTTCTAACCCCAGTTAACCTCGGTACCTGTTTGAAACCCTCTTGATCCGTACAGATCTCAAGTTAATCTCAGGTTGCCTATCTGGACGTTCGTGCCCAGATTACTCTACCACAGAAACCGTTTTCAGCCAATATGGTTCAATTTCACTCTTTCCCCCCTAATTAAACTGAATTTAATTGTTTCTTACCACAACTGTGATGCCACTCTGTTTTATAGTCCTTCTCACGTTGTTTATGCCCCTTGCTCACTTCCCAATCATAGTAAATCATCAAACAAGATTTATACCCATAAGGAAAAATTCCATCACAGTCACATACTAAATTATACAGGGTATAATCAGGAGTGAAATGTAAAATTTGGAAGGCGGGCCTTCATCAAACCCAGAACTAATCGACTCGTTTGTGTCAGGCTGGGGAGAGAGGTATTGAAATAATGTAGATTGAGAAAAATAATGCGATTTTCAAACAGAGCATGTTTTAGTACACTCCTGAAACAACATCAAGACTTTGTAAAAAAGCATAACTTATTAAAATTCCAGCTTCAATCACTATTTATGATGAAACTTGGTTGCAGTGACTTATCTTAAACATTATCTTTTTAACATTAGTTAGTGTGTAATGTTGCTGTTTGAGCATAAACAATATCTGCAATAGTTGCGATAGTTGACAATAGTTGTGGCGATGAAAGTTCAATGCAAACGGAGATATCGTCTTTTAAAATTCTGGAAGTTTAATGCCTACAAAAACGACTGGTAAGGGACAACGAGTTACTTCCCGGGACTGATACGTCACAAACCCTGCCCCCAGGAACATGTAAAGAAGAGAGAGAGCTGTGAAATGTGTTTAGAGAAGAGGAAGAGAAAACTAGTGCTGATGCAGAAAATCTATTAATTTGAATCAGGATTCTGTCTCTAACGATTCTAATGGATTCACAAGTCAAGTCAAAATCATTATCCTTGTTGTTCTCTGTTACTGTAGTCTCTCTCTCTCTCTCTCTCTCTCTCTCTCTCTCTCTCTCTCTCTCTCTCTCTCTCTCTCTCTCTCAGATCGTCAGATCAGCTCCAACAAACTGTTCCAATTATACACTTATTTTCACAGCAATGAGAAGCATTATAAATGGACACGCTGCGTGGTTGCTTGCTATTAAAGCTTTAATCAGGATAAAACCGATATTAAAAGCTAACAGAAGCAGTAGCACTTACAAGCAGCATGGTTAAAATGATGCAACAACTAAACATATCATTAAGAGGTTCTGCACGATCCTCTCACTAATATCCTCTGGGTCTTAATCGGGCTCAAATTGATAAGCATTATAGACAACACCACTGTTTACAATTCAACCGGAGCACATGCCCCTGAGGTGAGGGGCGGGACGGGACGTTCAGGCGGTTTAGCGAATCACAACACACTGAGCCAGCTAACCAATCTCAGTCCATCGTGTATTTCTGGAGGTGGAGCTTCATAAAACCAGGAAATAAATCGAGGCGTTTGTCAGAGAAGGGAAAGATAGGTGTGGAATAAAGGTAAATTATGTGAAAAATACCAAAGAAAATAAAAAAAACCAAGCATGAACACATGCTAGACTGGACCCCATAAACACAATCAAGCCTAGAAAAAAAAGTCAACCACCCCTTTAAGTTTTGTCATGAGTGCAAATAATGAATCTGTATTTTTTAACATTTTGACTAGAAATTAATTCATATTCATAAGGTTGTCAGGTTTTGTGTTCACATAGCGTCACTGAACAGTGGTGCACATACGTAGAGAAATACTGATACATTTACTCAATATTTTTTCAGGCGGAATCATCCTGTCTATTCATTTTAACGTGATCTGATGAGCATTAGCTGCTGTTTCTCTTCTGCGATCGCTGTTCTAACTCAAACTCATTCACAGTCACCTGTCACTCATCTCACGTGTTCGTCTCGTCCAATCACGAGCATCCCCTGCACATCTGCTCTGTTCACAACAAACAAACCCAGAGTTTCTACAAGTGAAGCATAAACTAAACAAGCACACAATTACGATAGTATATCATTTGTGTTTTAGATTTCATAACAATAAAGGATGTTTAAATGAGAAATGATGAGCTGGTGTTGTAATTAGATTGGTTACATTACATTTCAAAAATCCTCATTAGATCACAAATGTAAGTAATGTAATTACAAACACTCGAGGGTGGGTGGAGGTAAAGCAAGCCTTACAGAGCCTGATAGATGTTTATAGTCAGATTATACCAATAGTCCACACAGTGGCAGTGTTGCATTGTGTATTTAGTCCAAGGGACAGCGAGGAAACCCAGTGACCCTTTGTCCAAACACACCAGTGTGCAATTTTGTTGCTAGATTTAGAAACTTTTTCTTCCAAAAGCACTTAACAACATATTTAGCTATTTTTAAAATGTATTTGGTAACTTTTAGCAACTTTTGATAAGTGTTTAGATAACTTTTTTCATCTAAATTAAGAAACCAAAGATGACTAGCAGTACACACATCAACTGAATTATGTTAGATGCTATTTGCAAATTGTTCAATTTAATAATAACAACCGCAACAATTTAATAATTATTCATTTGATACACCTTGTTAGTAACTTGTACTTAAAAAAAAAATGTAGAAAAATTGAAAAGTTTCCAGGACATTATCCGCTGTAAACCTAAAACACTGAATACAATGCGTAGTGAATACTAACCTAATCAGGAAAAACACCTTACAAAATCAATACAGAAAATTCCTCTACATTAACATAGTATATTGTTCCCAGTTTTACAGACCTTTAGATTGTAGCTTACTAGCGAACTACCAATACACTGTTTAAAACTGTAAATGTTCAGAATGTATAGTTTACTAACTGATGATAATACAAATATATTAAATCGTACAAAAATGTGTGGGTATTCAATAATAGTTATCTATATTTTAATATTATATTATGCATTTATAGTCTTTTATGAACAAATATAAATTAACATATATATTGCTGAGATTTGATGTAGTGAAAGTTTTGCATCATGATTACATAATTACGTCATCACGCAATGACATCACAACATCATTTAACAACAAATCACCCTCCTTTAGCAACTTCCCCTGAACAATAGTCGGCAGCACTGAAACACACTCAGTCTTTGCACTTGACTACTTATATGATGTATTTGCCCCAAGTGTTCAAGTGAGGATGAAGTTGTATCAATCAGAATTCAGGAAGATAAACATTATCCACATTTACAAAGGCCAAAACTAGTTGATCCAACTAAAACTACACACACTTATGAAAAGTTCTGACACTATAACAGTACAGTTCTGCCAACATCTGAAGGTAGTCATAAGTTTAGAGAAAATGCTTACCAGAAAGCTCCTGGAGGCTCTTCAAGCATAGTCTAAAATGTACATACATTTAACTTGACTGTAAACTGAGATTAAAACAGTGAATAATGATTTTTACTTACTTGTATAAAACGTAACCAGAAAACGGTGATTGTTACATGCATTGAGGTCCAGCTGTTTGTCTGGCTTGAGATGCTGTAGTACTGAGCCATCGGAGGTCGAACAAGACTAGAAGGACTTTGAATTGTGAAAAGAGACTTACCAATGGACTCGCGTCATTAATGGGCTGTCATCAAGACATGATAGCAGCCTAACAACAGGAAAGCAGGTCTAGTGTGTGTTGAACTTGTCTTTACCTGATGGGACACTTATAGTGTTGTATAAATGCAGGTGTTTACAAATCTTTATTTTTATTGTAAATGCTTTGCATTCTAAATTTTTGTTCAGTATTCCCTATAACATAATTTGATTTGTGGTGCTTCTAATTAAGGGATAAAATCCAATTGCAAATGCTTTAACCAAATAAATATCACCACTACTCATGTTAAACATTTGTGTTGGCACGAGCAGCTGCCTTGTTTCCTTCAGATTTATGAACCCAGGCGTGCGCCAGAACCTGCACAAAAATCCCTTTATAACTCCCTGTCAGGAATATTGTGTACACATGCATCTCCACCCCGGCTCACCATATATGGAGCTTACAACGTCTAGTTTTATTATGCATAACCTCATCTGCATATCATTTCCATGCATTCCTATCCAAGAGACACCATGTTTAACACCACCAAAAGATACAAGACAAAGTAAAAATTAAATAGACTACAAATGCCATTTATTACATACACATTAATTTGTATTGCTAAAAATCATCCCTTATCCTTGTTTTAGAAGAAATATCAAAATATCATAAAAACTGTTTAAAATAGTTCTCAGATAAATATTTTTTAATAGATTAAATCTCGTTCATTTCTACTGGCCAAACCACATTTCAATAGTTTTATACAATTGGATTAAAATCAAATAAAATGTATGCAGTTTTGATGATAATGTAAACATTGATTAGTTATTTTCAGTGGAAACAGATAGGCCTATATTTATGGCAGTGTAAATAAAACCGTCAGAGTCACAGAAAACGTATTTTAAAAAGTAAATGTACAAATCTTTCCACTTCAAGTTGTATCCTTTAAATACAGTGATATTTTTCATAATGTTTTAGTTTCCTTCACATGTCATCAACAGCTCCATGCAGCTGCGGTTGTACAGTAAGCTATTATCTTTAGACCTATTCAAACCGGACAATAGACCGTTTCACCAAATCCTGCAGCGTCCGTCATAATATTCAAGTGTGCATCATTGATCATTTTTCTCATAACATGAGATGTGCAGTTTAATGTAAAGATGAACTATTGTGCACCTAAAGCACTCCTCACTGTTATTAAAACAGCATGCCACAGGAAAAGTGATCAAGCGCATCCACTACAAATATGCATAAACCTATGCGTAATGACTGTAATTTCAGTGTTTATTTCTACTAATAAGAGTGGAATATTTACTGTAAATGTGTGTATCGACATGAAAACAGAGTTTAAAATCATCAAATCATGTAAATATGTACGCACCATGCAGAGAGTTTAGCTCCAACCCTAATTAAACACACCTGAAGCAGCTAATCAAGCTCTTACTAGGCATACTAGAAGCTTCCATGCAGGTGTGTTGAGGCAAGTTGGAGCTAAACCCAGCAGGACCACCAGCCCTCCAGGACCGAGTTTGGACCGCCCTGGTCTAGAATGTCTGCATGGTGCGTACATATTTACGTCAAGTACATTTTTTTATAAATCCGGATTTTTGTTTATAAATCTGGCCTGTATTTAGTGATGACCACTCGTCCGATCACAGAAACGTGTCTTATTACAAAGTTGAAAATGAAGCCAATTTGTCATCCATTTATATATAGCTTTACACGATAATGATCATATTTAAAGCAGCTTCACAGAACGACATGCTGTTGTGTCTGCAATGCCTTAAACTTGAGCAGTTTTAAATCTAAGACTCCTTTATGCTTAAGGAAAAGAGTCCAACACCGTGGTATAATGAGCACATTCGCGCCCTAAAGAGAACAGCCCGGAAAATGGAGCGCAGCTGGAGGAAAACTAAACTAGAGGTATTTCGTATCGCATGGCAGGAAATTACCCGATCCTACAGAAAAGCATTAAAAACAGCTAGATCTGATTACTTAGCATCTCTTTTAGAAGAAAACAAACATAACCCCAGGTATTTATTCAATACAGTGGCAAAATGTAAAAATAAAATAAAGCATCAACAGGTGTTGACATTTCCCAACAGCATGGCAGTAATGACTTTATTAACTATTTTACTTCCAAAATCAATACTATAAGAGATCAAACTGTAACCATGCAGCTGCCAGCTGCAGTATCACATCAAATTGTGCACTATAGATCCCCTGAGGAACAATTCCACTCATTCTCTACTATAGGAGAGAAAGAATTGTATAAACTTGTTAAATCAGCTAAACCAACAACACGCATGTTAGACCCTATTCCATCTAAACTACTAAAATAGGTGCTTCCAGAAGTCATAGATCCTTTTTTGGCTATTATTAATGCATCATTGTCATTAGGATATGTCCCTAAAACCGTTACATTGGCTGTTATTAAGCCTGTCATTTAAAAAAGCACAACTTGACCCCAAAGATCTAGTTAAAAGGTAGCATCCTCACAATTATATTCCTTCTTAGAGAAAAATCTGTAAGGATTTCCAGTCAGGATTTAGACCATCTCATAGTACTGAGACTGCTCTCATTAGAGTGACAAATGACCTGCTCTTATCATCTGATCGTGGTTGTATCTCTCTATTAGTGCTCCTGGATCTTAGCGCTGCGTTCGACACTATCAATCACAACGTTCTTTTGAATAGACTTGAAAACTCTGTTGGCATTAGTGGAATTGCACTAGCATGGTTCAAATCATACTTATCTGACCGCCATCAATTCGTAGCAGTGAATGAAGAGGTATCATATCGATCACAAGTGCAGTATGGAGTACCTCAAGGCTCAGTACTAGGGCCGTTACTTTTCACGCTTTACAGGTTACCCTTGGGAAATATCATCAGGAAACACGAGGTTAGCTTTCACTGTTATGCTGATGATACTCAGCTCTAGATTTCTTCACGGCCTGGTGAAACACACCAAATTGAGAAACTTATTGAACCCTAACCAGTGGTGGTCAGTAACGAAGTACAACTACTTCGTTACTGTACTTAAGTACATTTTTCATGTATCTGTACTTTACTGGAGTAGTTTTATTTTGAGTAACTTTTACTTTTACTTCACTACATTCCAAAGCATAAGATCATACTTTTTACTTCACTACATTTCATAAAACATATCGTTACTTCTTATAATACATCACGTGCTCCGAGACGCAGAAGCGGTGTCTGATTCATGAACAAACTGATTCTTTTCAATGAACCTGTTCAATCGGTTCGCAAATCGCAACAAACGATTCATTCACGAACTGCAATGATCCGATTGCAGCTGTTCTAGTCGAAAACTCACTGATTCAAATGATCCGTTTAGGCGAGTCTTCTTCAGTGAACTGAACTCACAAGTGAAGAACCGGGAGATCTCGTGAGCGCGCTACTGATGCTGTGAAAAGTTACTAATGTAATTTTAGGATTAATTATTGTAACTGAAAATAATATTTAGGTCAAAACTGTCAGTTGTTTGAGAACTAAATCTGCTGTAAAGGGTGATCTATTTAAGCCCACTGAAATGCTTGAATGCAGACAGATCAACATCAGTGTCTCTAACGTTATGTTTTAGGTCAAAAACAAAACATTAAAATAACAGATTAAATAAAATAACTCATGCACGTTCATATTCCCTGCTGCTGTAACGTTAGCAGTTTTATTAAAATGCTATGCATTTAGACATATGTGACGTCCTGTTTTTATATTGTTTATCAACAGTATACATTTTTATATTGTTTAGATCAACTAGAGTAGACAGATATGAATGTTTATTCATAACCATACTGAAAATAAGTAAATATTGTTAGCTGATGCTAACTGTCTAGCTAAGCTTGCTGGTGCTAAGTTGAGGAATTTTTTGATATAAGTCCAAATATCTTTATTCAGCCACCTAGATAGATTCCATCTGAGGGAAAAAGAAAGGATGTGATGTTCAGAACATAGTAACTACAGTAATTATCAGAGTGGGAAGTGATGCCCTCTGGGGGCATTTGACCAGGGGTGTTTTTATTATTTTTATCATTATGAAAATCTAATTAGATTTTCCTTAAAATGTTCCTCCTAATTTCAGGCCTAATTCTCATGTCATATATAACTGACGTTCTGCAAAACAACAAGTTCTAAAACACTTTTTTCTTACTGGTGAAGATTAGATGGTGAAATCTGTTTTCTCTCAGGTACATGGACTAAGCTTCACAGTGAACATTACTACATCACTCTCATCAACGTAGTCCATATCAACAAAAATATATATCTTGACTTTATAGTGGTTATTTTGGGAAAAACCCAGGTATTTTGGGCAGTAAGATTATAAAAATATGTGCTAATATAAAATTGCAAAATAAATCTGTCAATCAGTACTTTTTTACTTAAGTACATAAAAAATTGAGTACTTTTGTACTTTCACTCGAGTAAAATTGAAAAAGCAGAACTTTTACTTTTACTGGAGTAATATTTTATTATACGTATCTGTACTTTTACTCAAGTACTTGATCTGTGTACTTTGTCCACCACTGACCCTAACCAGTGAGGACCTCGTCACCTAGACAGCCATCGGGAAAGACCACTGGAACCAGTGGAGCCCTTACACTGACTTTGCTGCAGTTAGGGTTCTGTCACTGATTGAGTTTGGGTTCCTCTGGCTTGCTTAGTTGGGGACACTTCATTTCCAGCGATATCTTGATTGCACAGATATTATTTAAACTGAACTGAGCTGGACGATGCCTCACTGAATTAAATAATGAAATGCCTTTAACTGAAAATTTAGTGTTTAATATTGTCATTTTACATTATTAACACTATTTTCCTATTTGTATATTGTGCAGTTGCTTTGTTAAAATTTCTATAGTTAAAAGCGCTATATAAATAAAGGTGACTTGACATATTTAATCAGGGAGACGAAACGAAACGCTTCATTCAACCTCTGGCTAAACAATCTGAACATTAGCTAACCGTCTCTGATTTACTAACGCAGCTGATAAAGATCACGCTCAGGTTAGACGTGGCAATGGTTCAGTCTCCGTGAGATCAAACATGGAGGACAGCAGTCTATAATAGTTGGTTTATGATGGTCACATGGCAGAGTTATGAATTCATCAGACCTAAGACTCTAAAGATATAATGGCAGATGAAGGAATTACATTAGCACTGATGCCATACAGTATGAGAAGTGTTTCTGTCAGACCGGACTAATACAGCTGAGGAATGAACGGTTTATGCTGCGCTGAAAGAGCAGAGAGCAGAGTCTTCAGTCCTGACTTATACTGAGAGAGTCCCGAACAGCCCCAGAAAGTCTGTTCCAGAGTTTAGTGATATTTCTGAGGGGAAAGAAGGCACTGAAAGACAGATTGCTATCAGCAGAAATACATAAAAATCACTCCCCAGAAGACGGTCTGGACGCGAGACCGATGTGGTGATATTTTAAGTAGCTTCAGATCTTGTAAACGCTAGACGGCCGACGAGGTTCACAGACACGACACCGATCCATAAAACTGAACCTTTTATTAGGAGGCTCTGATTTCAGTATAAATCACACTACACATTTCCTTTAGAAAAATCGTTATGTACACTACAGTGCTGACGAATCAAACAGAACCAAAGAAACCCTTGATATAAATAAGCTCTATGGAAAAGCCTGTAGAGTCTTTAAAAGAATTCTGTGTCATCTTACAAAAAATATATATGTTCATGTCAGCTCTAATACGACTAAAGCCTACAACTGAAAATATATTATTGGAGGACCTGTTTGGATTTGAAGAATTGTCTCAGTGCTTGGATAGTTCACAGTTACGGACAGGCACTGAGGAGCGAGTTACGAGCTACATTTGCCATGTTGACAACCAGTAACAGGAGAGAGAGATGTTGATCCTGTCTTTAGATCGATTACAAAGAGAAAGACCGGCAGACATCGGAAATAAAGTGATTGAATGTAGCGCCGTTTAAAACCGTTCTGTACAAATCAGTATAAAAAGTCTTTGTGTGGTTCATGCGGGTGAGCTCTGACCGCCTTCGGGTGCAGAGAGTCTGGGGGGCGGTCCGGCCTCAGCGGGGGCGTGGCCTGGGGCGGAGCAGTCCAGCTGATTGACAGTCCAGAGCTCAGTTTGGGGCCGGGTTTGGTTATTAGTGTGGAGTGTGTGTGTTTGGCTGTGTTCGCAGAGTATGTGGGTTTGGTTATGTTAGTAAGTTGCGTGGGTTTGGTTATGTTAGTAAGTTGCATGGGTTTGGTTATGTTAGTAGGTTGCATGGGTTTGGTTATGTTAGCTAGCTGTGTTGGTTTGGTTGTGTTAGTAGGTTGTGTATGTTTGGTTGTGTTAATGGGCTGTGTGAGTTTAGTTGTATTAGTGGGTTGTGCTGGTTTGGTTATGTTAGTAGGTTGCATGGGTTTGGTTATGTTAGCTAGCTGTGCTGGTTTGGTTATGTTAGTAGTTTGCATGGGTTTGGTTGTGTTGGCAGAATGGCTGAGTTTAGTTGGTGTTGAGGGCGTGTGGCCCGGTTTGGGGACAGAGGAAGAATGGAGATATCTGGATGCGGAGCTATGTGTGTGTTTGGTCGGTGTTGACGTGTGTGTGTGTTTGGTCGGTGCTGGTGTGTGTGTGTGTTTGGGTGCGTGTGGACCGGCTGAGGGGTTGCGTGACGGAGCACTTGGATATTCTGCCATGTGGCGTGCTTTGAGTCGGCCATCAGAGGAGAAGACGAGAGGTGGAGTCGAGCTGTTACTTCCAAGAAGAGGCTTGGGCGGTCTGTCAGCGTGCGGCTCCGTCCGCTCCATCTTTATTTGCGTTACGCACAGCGACTGTGGCACCGGTCTGCCGTTCTCACCAGACGACTCCTGCTTGATGTGCTGCTTCAGCTCTTCACCTTCCTCACGAGCCTCGGACGGCTGGTGGTACTGCTTCAAACGCACGTGCCAGGCGAGGCTGCACACGGCCGACACGCTCTTGAACTGGTGAACTACGTTGCGAGGGATAAAGTAGATGTCGTTATCGTAGAGCTGGATACGAGCGTAGCGGATTCCCTCACGCCTCAGCTGATTGAGTTTAGCATCGTCCACCCACTGCACACACTGGACAGAGAGAGAGAGAATCAGCAGGACACTCATCTAACTGTTGTTTGAGCTCTAATACCCCTAAATGCCCTCTGTGTGTGTAAGGAACGGTGATGATTCACACAGTGGCAACATTCTGATAACTGCTCTTCTGGACTAAAGTGACTTGTCTATAAAGACTGGTCATGTTAGTCGATTTTAACTAACCCCCCTGTGAACATGTGTGGTGTTTTGTTAAGGCTTGGACGGCCTTATGATTTATGGAGTTATTAAAGTGGAAGGTGTGGGTCACAATATATACATCTTTTCAATATAAAGCCTTTAAATTTATTTAGAAAGGAAGTGACCTCACCTGAGACAGAGGCGGCTCATACAGGTCTAACTGCAGCCGCTGCACCACGTCAGGGAAATCAGCCGCATGGAAACAGATCACGTCTTTGGTTATGCGTGGAGGTTCAGCACTGCAAGAGAACACAAACAATCCAGATCACCAGCTCACACAAACAAACCACAGCAGACACCTTCATACAGCTTCCAGAGGAATCACAGCTATGTGTGTGTGTGTGAGTGTGAGAGTGCGTGCAGTGAGAGTGTGAGTGAGAGAGTGTGTGTGTGTCCGCTCACCCTTCCCCGCAGCGGACGGCTTTCAGCACTCCCACGGCAGCAGTGGTCTGGCGTTCGAACCCTTGACCGATGTGGTCAGCATGAGCTCTGGTCCGGTCCTCAAACAGCATCTCGCGTGGCTCACTGGCTCGCGGCAGATACTGAAGATTCTTAATTTCATTAGTTGACCTGCAAAAATAACTAATTATGAATTTCATCATCATTCCATAACAAATGACACACACTCCCTGATCACTGATGCTCATGATGATGATGTTATGGACTGATATTAGACAGGAGGGTCATGACAGACTGAGTTCTGACGTCTGATGAGAAAATGCAGATATCTCGCTCACACACACAAACACACGGGTGAAGTTTGCTGCGTTACCGTTTCCGTTTGAAGGGAGACTTTGGCATGTCTGTGACCGGGATCATCTGCTCTCCGGGCCGAACCCACATGATGGGCCCGTCGTCACTCTCTGTTGGGCTCTTCAGCTTCAGACCGGAGAACGTCCCCCACGGCAGCGTCCGCTACACACACACACACAGATCAATATGCTGCTGCTAAAAGAAAAGTGTGTGAAAGAGAGACAGAGGAAAACACACCTCCAGGAAGGGGGACTTCTCCAGCATAGTGAGGAACTCTGGGAAAAAATCGCCCACCTCCTCGTCCACGGCACCCACCAGACTGATCTGCCTCATAGCGCCGGCGCGGTACGTCCCATGAGAGTAACTCCTCCTCACCTGAACACACAACACACCTCCGCTGTCAAATACCATCGTTTCTGGGTCTTATTTGTATGATAAAAGTCCATAAAAGTTTTCTTAAGTACAATAAAGTATATTCTGAGCAAAATAGCTTGTTTTTCATCTACAGGTAAAGATTTACAACAATAAGTAGCTCCCATTGTTGCATTGATCTGAAGACGAGCAGCAGACAGAATGAATGAGAGTGTAACGCCGCTGTCTGACAGCAGGTGGCGCTGATCGAACAGAGCTGTAACCGCTGTAAACAAAGCGGCCCGATCGGATATTTTCAGGACATCCATGAAATTTACATTAACTAGCTCTGAAACATCTCCTACGTCCCACAGCATCAGAGTATAAACGCTCCTGATAAAATATTTATTTAGGCTAAGCATCAACATTCACGAAGCACTGTAACAGAAAAGCAAGCATGGTTTGGCAGGAAAGAATGTGAGCGAACAGGCTCCCTTTATTATCACAAAAAAATTGACTCAGTCCATCGTGATCTCATAAAACTGTTATAACTAGTTCTGTGTATCACATCACGATGCAGATGCCACGCACGCACGTATCACGCGATACAGAGGCCACGGCCCGTCGTATCACGATGCAGAGGCCGCACGTATCGCGATGCAGAGGCCACGGTACGATACGTATCACGATGCAGAGGCCACGATGCAGTATCACGATGCAGAGGCCACGCGACGTCATCACGATGCAGAGGCCGCGATGCGCACGACACGTATCACGCAGATGCAGAGGCACGCGATGCGATGCATCACGATGCAGAGGCCACGGTACGATACGTATCACGATGCAGAGACTGACGATGCGATACGTATCACGATGCAGAGGCCACGGTACGATACGTATCACGATGCAGAGGCCGCGATGCGATACATATCACGATACAGAGGCCACGATGCACGTTACGTACGATCACGATGCAGATGCCATGCACGACACGATACGATGCCACGGTACGATACGTATCACGATACAGAGGCCACGGCCCGATACGTATCACGATGCAGAGGCCACGGTACGATACATATCACGATGCAGAGGCCACGGTACGATACGCATCACGATGCAGAGGCCACGGTACGATACGTATCACGATACAGAGGCCACGATACGTATCACGATACAGAGGCCACGATACGATATGTATCATGTATATGTATGCACTGAATTTCACCACAGAATAGATTAAAACAGCTGTTTAGTAAACACGGCATGCTTTAGGGCCATTGCTAGCTATACACAGAGCAGCACTTGACATGCATTATGAAGGGCCTCCATAACTGTAATGTACATAACTCCATAACCAGAGGTGGAAAGTAACGAATTACATTTACTCGCGTTACTGTAATTGAGTAGCTTTTTTTGTGTACTTGTACTTTAAGTAATTTTTTTAATCTGTAATTTTACTTAAGTATATTTTGTGTGAAGTATTGTACTTCGCTACATTTTAAAACACATTCATTACGGAGTAAAAAAAAATCGCTCCGTGGAAACAACTGCAGCAAATAATGGGCAGAAGAAGAAACTGGCGTTAAAAATCACAAGAAAGATGCAGACGGACAAGACAGGCGTTAATGGTGCAGACCCAGCTGAAAACCAGACCCCGTCGTATTCTGCTGAAGTTGAACTCGAAGGAAATTAAGTATATATATTGGCCATATATTCATGCTCTATTATGCTGTGTTAGCTGTGTTTGCCTCGGGAGACCAAACTAGCAGTTTATAACATCTCGACATCGCCCTTCGCAAGCATGTAGAGGTAACGTAAGGTAAATACTTACATCGTTGCATTGGTGGTTAAAATGAAGCTTTGACGGTTTAGCAAAAGGTTTTGCACAAATGAGCCAAAAAGACAGTGGTGCAGGGTGTGCAATATCATCTGAGATAATATAGTAATTGTTGTTTTAACGATGTGCGATTTGACATTATCAGTATTTTGCCAAAAACCAAACAAATCACTCTAAACAGTGTGCCGTGAAATCTAGTAACGTTAGATTAGACTAATCCGTGCATCTGGACTGCTTTCTTTCACTGCGTGATTCAGTCTGTTAAAATGTGTTTAGAATGATCACAAAATTGAAGATATAGAAGCAGAAAATGTATATATTTATATAATTTAATATAGTAAGTCAACATCACATGAAGAATGCCGTTTTTCTCAAAAAATCACCATGATTACATAGGCCTGTAGTTTTGCTTTTTACAACAGTTCAAAAAACAAGAAGTTAATTAAGAGACTTGCGTTTTAGACACCATATTGCCTGTTTTTGCTCTATTTCGACAACAAAAATAATACCAAACACAGCCACCATACACCGTTTTGCGTCTCTGACTCTGAGCAATGACGTGTTTCATTCCTTGAATTAACCGTTTAAATGATTCTGTTCAATCGCAATGACTCGCTTATCAGTGACTTGCTGACACCTACTGGTGGTTCTAATTTAACATTTAAAGTATCTTTTTATTTTTGTATTTCAAATGACTATTTAACATTTGTGACCCTGGCCTGGAGCACAAAACCAGTCTTAAGTCGCTGGGGTATATTTGTAGCAATAGCCAACAATACATTGTATGGGTCAAAATTATACATTTTTCTTTTATGCCAAAAATCATTAGCATATTAAGTAAAGATCATGTTCCATTAATATATTTTGTAAATTTCCTACTGTAAATATATCAAAACTAAGAGCTTAATTTGAACAACTTTAAAGGAGATTTTCTCAATATTTGGATTTTTTGCACCCTCAGATTCCAGATTTTCAAATATTGTCCGATCATAACAAACCATACATCAATGGAAATATGATTTATTCAGCTTTCAGATGATGTATAAATCGCAATTTAGAAAAATGGACCCTTATGGTTTTGTGGTTCAGGGTCACATTTTATGTCTTATTTATCAAAACATTATTTCTGCATTTGTAACTGCAGGCTAAATGCATTCATGTCAGTGTGTAATACATCTATGCCACTTCAGATGAAGCTTCTGCGTTTCCTCTGCATCGCAAAGATTAATTTTGTTGATACTGATTTAATTTCCCTGGTAACAGCCCAAATGTGTTATTATTCTAAATAACGGATTCCTTTAATTAAAAACACCTAGTTTGAGATTTATAGGCCCATATCCCAGGTGTGTCAAACTCAGTTCCTGGAGGGCCACAGCCCTAAAGAGTTTAGTTCCAACCCTGCTCCAACACACACACCATGTAGTTTTCAAATAAGCCTAAATGATTAGTTTAGCTGTATCAGATGTGTTTAATTAGGGTAATATCTACACTGTGTAGGGCTGTGGCCCTCCAGGTACTGAGTTTGACACCTTTGGTCCCATTTTTTCCTCCCTCCCATTGTTAAAATGTAACTAAGTAATTTTTACTCGGAGTAAATTTTAAATGAGCTACATTTTACTTTTACTTGAGTATATTTTTAGACTGGTACTTTTACTTGTACTTAAGTAAAATTTCAGTAATGTAATGGTACTTTTACTTGAGTAGAATATTTTTGTACTCTTTTCACCTCTGTCCATAACATAACTCCATAACTCCTGTAATGTACATAACTCCATAACAAATGTAATGGAGTTACATAATGTAACTCCATTACATTTCACTTCTAGTTATACCCTGTATAATTTATTATGTGACAAATAAAGAAACCTTGAACCTTGAACTGAACACAGAACAATATATGTAATGCCATATGTTACATATGCACTCCCCACCAGGTACAATATTTTGATTGTTTGCATCTCGTTTTTAAGACCATAATAATAATGTAATCGATCTAATACATTTGTTGTAATGTACTCAATATATAAAAAAAATCACCTTTACATTGCTGGTAGGTTATCATTGCACAAATGAATGCACTCTCTACATTAAAACATACAAATTAGAAGAGTTCTAAACTGGGACACTGTATCTAACACACACACACACGCTCAGTCACACTCTCTCTCTCTCACACACACACACGCTCAGTCACTCACACACACACACACACACTCTCTCTCTTATACACACACTAGGGCTGTCAAATTGGCTGAAAAACTGATAAAATTTGAATTTTATACTAAAATATTATCAAAATTAGAATTATATTTAATATAAAAGGCATAAATTCAGTTAGGGAAAAAAAATCTTTGGTCTTCTGTCCTGAGGCCACAAGAGGCGCATCAAGCAAAATATGACCAAATACACGTTTCTTCAAAGTAGGGCTGGGCAATATGAGCAAAAATTCATATCTCTGTATTTTTGGCTGATTTGCGGTATACTGTACATATCTCTGTATTTTGTATTTGGATTAAACAAATAAATGTGAATGTACCCATGTAGGCATATATAATGTGCACAAAGGGTTAAAATCACATTACATTGTAACATTGCGATCTAAAAACTAAAATAATGCTTTTTAAAGCAAATTTAAATTTACTAAACTAAAAAAAAAGTACAGACTAGGCTAATTGAGTTAAAAGGGCTATTTTGATTACCCCATTACAGTCACGTTGCAGTTAGTGACATCATATTAATACACTTACTTGTAGCTTTAAAATGTCCAACTACAAACATTTCAGCTAAATGTATATTTTAGAGTTATTGCGCTCATATTTAATTTCGCTCTGTCTGTTTGACGCGCATGCGTTCAGAACCAAGTCTGTGGAGTTTATCAGAGCATCTCAAGATGGAAATATTTCCATGGCTGTCTAATATTTACAGACGGAGAATATACTGCGAAATATAAGTTATGCGTTTATGAAAAGAGCACATATCTCAAACAGCGCTTCTCTGTCAGCGGCACACGCACCCTTTCTGTCAGAGCCGCTTTAAACTCAAAGTTTCATCATCAGCAGTATCGGGGGGTGGTAACGCATAACAAGTAATGCGAGTTATGTAATAATATTACTTTTTTCAAGTAACTAGTAAAATAACGCATCACTTTTTAATTTACTATAAAATATCTGAGTTATTTTTATCCATTTATTGATGACAGTGCGCCGTGTGAACATGATCTTACTGTAGATCTAATCTAGACTAAATATGAATGTGTATTAATTCATCCCACTCGCAAAAAACAGATTCAGTATTCATCAAAATGAATTAAAACAGTGAAACACAAACTCAGAATATGAAGCAAACCTGCAATAATTAAATGTTAAACAACACAAATATATCTAATCTCATTTTATTAAACTATGTCTGCTGCTGACCTTTGATCAGTTCAATCATATTAATAAACACAAATTACTTTAGATAAACTATCATTGTGCTTCATTGTTGTTTTATTGCTGAAGAGTGTTGAACTTCTGTGTTCTTCTGTACAGACGTGATTTACTCGTCCTTCAGTCTGAGGTTTATTCATTACACTTTTTGGTGTGAAAGACTTTTATATTTGCTATAAATATAACTTCTTGTATTAAAAACAAACAATCAAGCCCTGCTCATATTTAAAAAGTAACGTAAAAGTAACGTAATTAGTTACTTTTTTAGGGAGTAACGCAATATTGTAATGCATTACTTTTAAAAGTAACTTTCCCGACACTGATACACCTCATTAACATTTAATCATATGATCGCAAGGTTCATGTTTACGCTGTTAACCAGTTAGCCAGCACTCCCCGTTTTGGGATGTTAGGACTCACAGTTGAAAAAGACGTACCAAATTTAAAAGTATAACAGGTGTGCTACACACACAAGTGTGGTGTCTTTGGGAAGACGACCCTTTGGGCTTTACTATCCATCATTCAGTCAGAGTAATCACAGCTGATTATCAGCCACACAGATGCTAATCATACAGATACAGCCACGTTCCCCACAAAACACACACAATACAAATGTAAAAAAAAAATATTTATTTTGTCCAAAAAGCCGATCGCTACACTGACATGTGCAAACAGAGCATTCAGTGCGATGGCGTCCTCGTGCAGCTTAACAGGTTAATATATACTAGTAAAATGTTTTTTAATGATACCGCTTGTCCGCCATTATACTGATTAATGCGGCCGCTAGGTACAACAGCGTAAAGCCAACGCACCAATAACCTATCAGCAAACATCAAAATGCCTGACAAATAGTTTAACTATTTAAACAATGTCATTCCTTTAACATGGCAGGGTTGTTATCAATGCCAATAAACGAACCTTAATTGAAAAATAAACAAATCAAATGAACGGAAGCGGGTGGGGCCCCCTATTGGGCGGGGCCCATGGGCTCGAGCCCACTCAAGCCCAATGGTAAGTCCGGCCTTGCTGACGGCCCCTGTGCCCGACCACACACACACTCTCACTCTCACACACACACGCTCTCAGACACACACACACACACTCTCTCTCTCTCAGACACATACACTCTCTCAGACACACACACACTCTCTCTCCCTGACACACACACACACTCTCTCTCTCTCACACACACTCTCTCTCAGACACACACACACACACACACACACGTCAGACAGTCTGTTTCAATCGTCTAAACACACAGGCTTGATCACATGATCATAAACGCAAACATACACACAATGCTATTAATAAACGAATGATGCATTGCCAGTGAAGCGCTGTGTGTGGTCATGTGATCACTCCAGTACAGTGAGCTCTTCACGAGAGCAGTGCATTATGGGATTGATGACATCACTCACGTCATGTCCAGGCTGCTAATGCCTGCAGGTCTGACTCATCTCTGCCTGACATACAGCAGAACAAACACCGCTAGTGCTCACTCACTCGCTCCGGCGGTTTATGGAGCTCAGCAGATGCTGTTTCTAATCAGAAGATTGTCAAACATCAGATCTCACGGGTCGGCCTGTCTCAGTTTTTCGTGAGAGAGAGAGAGAGAGAGAGAGAGCGCGTGTGAGTGTGAGAGAGAGAGAGTGTGTGTGAGTGTGCGCGTGTGAGTGTGAGTGTGAGCGTGTGAGTGTGAGTGTGAGAGAGAGTGTGTGTGTGTGTGTGTGTGTGTGTGCGAGTGTGAGTGTGAGAGAGAGTAACAATACTAAGAGCTCACAACACACACACACAACGCCCCCCCCCAGAAACCTGCGGTTTCAACCCCGGTTCCTCGCTGGTGGACTGATCTTCCCAACCCTGTAAGGAACGCTGAACCCAGACAGTATTGAATACAGTGCTGAGACCTCGTGAGCACTTCTGCAGTACTAGCCGCGTTACCCTACTGTATACTGGTTAGGGTTAGTTTAGTCCACGGCTTGAAGCCAAAGCCCTTGAGATGGATTTGACCCCCCAGAATGCCCTTTTGATAGCTAGTTTGCCCCACACTTGTTCGGAGTAGCAAATTGGGATGGTTTTATTATGTAGACCTGGCCACCCTAATTACTAGCTTGGCTCCTTACCATAAATAGCTTGTTGTGTTTCATTTGTAAATCATGATGAATACAAATGTTTGTTTTGCATGATTTAATTCTTGCCATCCAGTAATCTACTTCATGATACTAAACTTTCAGAAGACATTACCAATCCAGTGAGATATTCAATACACCAATAATAAAGTACTTTATTTTATACACATAAGTACTTCAAATAGTATTGAATAATAATAACAACCTTCAAAACAGAAACAGAAAGATTGACAATGCATTACCATTACATGATGATATATCAGCACATTAGTGCTGGGCGGTATGACCAAAAATGTATATCACGGTATTTTTCTAAATTATACCGGTATTTATTTTTTTCATGCATGACCGGGTGTTAACCACATTTTCTACTGACTGATGAAAAACTGCAGTAGATTGACTTACAATGCCATATTTTAGTGTCATGATGAGTGAATATTGTAGAAAAAGTCCACACTAAATACAGGGGTTAAAAAATAAAAATAAAAATGACAAAATATTTCCTCGGCCAAACCCCATTCCACAGCCATACGGCTACAGTCACACACACAGTTTAAGAGCCGTGTTTTTCTTGTAATTAGGAGCGCCTTCTGATCAATAATAAAAAATTCTGAGGACAAATTTGCCTTCCGAATACGAGGTGACGTTTGACTCAAAGTGACTTACAGGGGTATTTTATTTTTACCTTTGCAATGGCATAATTTGTATCTACATCAAATTCAAAAATGTATGTTTATAAGCTTTTTAAAATTAATATTTAAAACATTATAATAAGTACAATAAGACATAAGTTCCCAATCATGAAATTAGTATTAATACAATTATTTGTACTACAAAAGTGGCACAGAAGAACACAAAAGTGGCTTGTAGGTACATTTTCAGATGTTTAATGAGGCTCAGATGTGGCATGAGTGCAATTACATTCATAGATTCATGTGGACATTAATGTTTTAAATATAAATGTGCTTTTAGAGATGCACAACGGCTCAGCTGTTTCTTTATTTGGAACTATTTTTGTTGATGATATAGAGCAAAATCATGGAGTACTTGTTTAATTGATCTGTTGTATTAAATCAATATATCAAATAGTGATCGACCGATATTGAGACCTCTACATCACAGATCAGATTTCATTCCTCACGTGAAGAGAGATGACTGACAAGAAGAGTGAGGTGACACAGACAAGAAGAGTGAGGTGAGACAGACAAGAAGAGTGAGGCGAAACAGACAAGAAGAGTGAGGTGAGACAGACAAGAAGAGTGAGGTGAGACAGACAAGAAGAGTGAGGTGAGACAGACAAGAAGAGTGAGGTGACACAGACAAGAAGAGTGAGGTGACACAGACAAGAAGAGTGAGACTGACAAAAAGAGTGAGGTGACACAGACAAGAAGAGTGAGGAGACACAGACAAGAAGAGTGAGGTGAGACAGACATGAAGAGTGAGGTGAGACAGACAAGAAGAGTGAGGTGAGACACAGACAAGAAGAGTGAGGTGAGACAGACATGAAGAGTGAGGTGAGACTGACAAGAAGAGTGAGGTGACACAGACAAGAAGAGTGAGGAGACACAGACAAGAAGAGTGAGGAGACACAGACAAGAAGAGTGAGGTGACACAGACAACACGATGCGGAAGAGTTTCAAAACCAAATGTAAAAGCAACCGTTTTAAGCCTGATGACTTCTGAGTCTGACATTAATCTAAGTCAAGGAGAAAACTCACCGAGATCTACCAAGTGAAAAGTAAATAAATGATAAAATACATATTAAATAAATAATTAAAAAGGCTCGTTGTGATGTTGCATTAATTTAATAATAATACATAAAATAGTGTTTTATTATTATTCACTATTCACGTCGCTGTATTCAAGCAGATGATGTTATAGTGATCGAGAGCACACATACACGGTTCGTTTGCGCATAATTTATAACGGACATAACGCGCGCCTAATGCACGATCATGTCACTGTAATCAGCTTTACCTTGATTACAAAACTTGCCCATCAAAACTTGTGTGTACTAGTGTAACCGAGCGTTAGTGCAGGGTTCGCCTAAACACTTAGTATTAAGAAAACAATAAAAACGAGAGCGTCTGAACTCTTCTCAACTTTTATTTCTCCTCAAAACACTACCACACTCTAGAGGAGAAAGTGCGCATGCCCATTGCCTATCTATGGCAAGCCCCGAGGGGATAAATGCATTACACACACACAATGAGCGCACGTAGATCCAGAATTAGAGCAATATAACAATCAGATAAAGTCTGTTACATACGTCCCCCCTCACAAAATAAACTTCCCCATTTATGTGCAAGAATAACAGTCAGAAACAAACGTGTACAATTAGACACTGAAATTACAGAGCACATTATCAACATGGCAACAAGCCTATGAATAGAACATAACACTCTTATATACCCTTTTTTTATAGAAACAACAGACTCAGCCATAAAACAAATTCTTACTAACCATCTCTCATACACAGAGGCAGTTATTTCAATAAAGAACAAAATCCTTTAAATGGCCAGGAGGTCTACGAACTCTCCCAGTCTTACTAACACTTGGTTCAGACTCCTTAACTGAACACTGTAAGTCAGACAACGTACTCTGATCTTTCTGGGGAGAAACCAACTTCGCTCCATCAGAAACTTCAGACCCCAGGGGAATTGACTCCGGCTGCGAGTCTGGAACATCGGACAGTGTCTGATTATATGATTATCTGATTACCTGTGCCCTCTCACCAGCATCAAAAGGGTTTACAATCCGATAAGTCAGTCCCAGTACACCACATGAGTCCATGACTTGCACAATTTTATAAGGTCCCTTCCAATGGGGTGCCAGCTTCAAGCGGCTCTCCACCGGGTTGTGGAGCCACACCATGGCACCTACACCATAAGGCTGGTGACGCAAGCCAACATCATGGTACAGTTTTTGACGGTCGTGAGCTGCCTCACTGTGCATCCGTGCACTGCTAAAGGCAGAGTTCAGTTTTGTTAGCAATGAGGAAACAAACTCAGCATATGATACTGAAATCTGAGAGTCAAGAGCACGAGTGGGCAACAGTACATCAGCGGGAACACGAGCTTCCCGACCGTGGGTCAAGAAGAAAGGCGTGAAATGAGTGCTGGAGTGAGTCGTTGTATTGTAAGCAAATGCCACATGCTTCACATAATCGTCCCATTCCCCACCATAAGTCAACAGTGTCTTAGCCAGTTGATCAATCAGAGTCCGATTAAAGCGCTCAACCATGCCATCCGATTTAGGATGGTATGGCGTGGTGTGAGTCTTTTTAATTTTCAGAAGACGGCAGAGAGTCTGAACCACCTCCGCCTCAAACTGACGACCCTGGTTTGTATGAAAAGTCTCTGGAATGCCATGAAATAGAACATAATCATCAAACAGACAATGTGCAACTGTCTGTGCTGACTGATTAGGCAAGGGATACAAATTGACAAACTTCGTGAAAAAGTCCTTGACAACCAGCACATACCGATTTCCTTTTGAAGTCACAGGCAGCTCTAAGATGTCCATAGCCACTCTTTCAAATGGCCGCACTGACTGGGATCCACCCATAGGTGCACGGTGAGCTGGAACAGGACTGCGCCGTGTCTGACATGCCTTGCACTGCTCACACCAGTCCTTGATGTCCCTGTACATGGAAGGCCAATAACAAAATTGTCTTGCCCATTCCCACACACGCTCTGAAGAGAAATGGGCCGAAGCTGGGGCACCATGCAATTGCAAGAGAATGTCAGAAATTATTGCAGAGGGAACAACTATTTGGACTATAGGCGTGCTTGTGAGGGAGCAGCAAACTGAGCGGCATAAAAGTTAATCAATGATGGAAAGATAGTTGAATTCAGTCCAAAGCTTCCGTAAGCACTGAGAAGCTCCTTGTAATTTTTTCCTGGATGGTCTTTGAGCATTTGCCACCCAGCTTAAAGCAGTCTTAATGTCAAGGTCAGCATTCTGCATAGCTCTAATTTCTGATAAACTGTGGGACAACGCATTAATGGGAGACGTGCCGTCTGAATTGTCAAGTGAGTTCTCCGCAGTCGCATCACCTGGCAAATTTTTTACTTCAGAGGAATGTGCAGTGTCGATGCCCGTTTGATTAGAATTCACCACATTTACTTGCAGGGCCCCTTTAACATTATCGTCCGCCACTTTTGTGTCAGGTGTCTCAGGGCGGCGAGAAAGCGAGTCCGTTCTTGTGATGTTGTCCATCCTTGTGTACAATCACCCAATTCAACGGATCAAGCTCCAAGATCCATCTCGCTCTTCTCCCTGTTGGATCGTCATCAATGGACATTCGTCGAAGAGCTAAGAGTGGTCGATGGTCTGTGATAATGGTAAATGAAGCAATTCCAATGTAATGCTTGAATTCCCTTACTGCCCACACAATAGCCCACAACTCACGATCAAATGTGGACCAACGTTTTTGTGTGGAATTCAATGCCCGGCTGGCATATGCCACCACATGCTCACACTCATCTCTGTCCTGCGCGAGAACTGCACCGACAGCCAGGTTGGAGGCATCAGTGTAGATTTTAAAGGGCACAATGAAGTCAGGCAAAATCACAACAGGCTCAGACGATACAATTTTTTAGGTGATTAAATGACTGGTCACACGTAGCGTTCCAAACAAAGGGCACATTTTTACCAACGAGTTTGTTTAGTGGTGCAGCAAGTTTTGAAAAGTCCATACCATCTGCGGACGAGGTCACTGCAGCTATATCTACTGGAGCATGAAACAGCTGAACATCAGAATCATCAACTGAGTATGATGTTCCCAATTGTAAGTCGCTTTGGATAAAAGCGTCTGCTAAATGACTAAATGTAAATGTAAATGTATAACTCACCCAGGTGCATACCTTGTTTCAATGAAATGTCATGTCCAGTAGGATTCAAAATCCGAGCCTTTGTCAGTCCGTTATGAACCCCAGCCAGTGTGTGAGCTACTATTAGACTGGAAGACTCTGCCACATTGGGTTCTAGGTATCCAACAAAGTCACTTGCTACATGAGCTGCGTTAGGTAGACATACATTAACTGGCACCACTGACTCGCTGAGAGGTGGCAAAATTACAGTGGTTGCCAATGACACATTGCAGCATGTCGGAACAAAGTCTTTGCCGGTAAGAAAGGGAACTGTAATGTCCCACAGTTGGAGCTTAGCATGGCTGAGGTCCAGTAATGCATGATTATTCAACAGAAAGTCCCAGCCCAGCAACACAGTCTGTGTGGTTTCTCTTAGCACATGAAATACATGCTGCCATGATCCAGTTCCCAGCTGGAATGTTACAGTGATGGTGCCCAGTGTATCTAACATTTGTCCATTCACTGCATGGGCTGACACATAGTCTTTTTCAGTGGACGAGTGCGAAGTGTAGGAATTGACATACAAAAATCTGCACTCATTAGCAACACACTGGAACCAGAGTCGACTAACCTCCACGCCTTCAATCACTCCTTTCACATATGATACTAACAGCTGCTGGCCAGCGTCTGAACTTAAGTCATTGTCTTTTGACACCGAATTGCAGTCGTCTACATTGTCAATTTGAGGCAAGGCAAGGCATGGCAAGTTTATTTGTATAGCACATTTCATACACAGTGGTAATTCAAAGTGCTTTACATAAAAGAAAGTGAAATAATCATTCACAGCGTTAAAAATAATAAAATAAGGAAATTTAAAATATAGAAATTGATTTAAAATGAAATTTAAAACAGTTAAATAGAAAAGGATTATACATAAAATAATGCAGTCAGTTCGGACGTAGCACAGTGCTCATTCAACAAATTCACAGCTAAATAGATGAGTTTTGAGTCTGGATTTAAATGTGGCTAATGTTTTAGCACATCTGATCTCTTCTGGAAGCTGGTTCCAGCTGCGGGCGGCATAATAGCTAAAAGCGGACTCCCCTTGTTTTGTGTGAACCCTTGGTATTTCTAACTGACTCGATCCTAATGATCTGAGTGGTCTGTTAGGTTTATATTCAGTGAGCATATCTGCCATATATTTAGGTCCTATACCATTGAGTGACTTATAAACGAGTAAAAGTACTTTAAAATCAATCCTAAATGTAACTGGAAGCCAGTGTAAGGACCTGAGGACTGGTGTGATGTGCTCATATTTTCTGGTTCTAGTCAGAATCCTGGCAGCAGCGTTCTGGATGAGCTGCAGCTGTCTAATGGTCTTCTTTGGAAGGCCGGTGAGGAGACCATTACAATAATCCACCCTGCTGGTGATAAAGGCATGAACAAGTTTCTCCAAATCTTGACTGGAAACAAAACATCTAATTCTTGCAATGTTTTTGAGATGATAGTATGCTGATTTAGTTACTGCTTTGACATGACTACTAAAGCTAAGGTCTGTCTCCAGAATCACCCCAAGATTTCTGACTTGATTTTTAGTTGTTTGACCCTAGAGTCAAGGTATGCATTCACCTTGAGAACTTCATCTTTGTTTCCAAATGCAATGACTTCAGTTTTCTCCTTGTTTAACTGAAGAAAGTTTTGGCACATCCAACTGTTAATTTCATCAATGCATTGGCAGAGGGAGTCAATGGGGCTATAGTCATTTGGAGATAACGCTAGGTAAATCTGGGTATCATCAGCATAGCTGTGATAGGCAATTTGGTTCTTCCTCATTATCTGACTTAGTGGGAGCATATACAGGCTAAACAAGAGCGGTGCAAGAATAGAGCCTTGTGGGACTCCACATGTCATGGACTCCACTTAGACTTATGCTCTCCTATACTCACATAATAACCTCTCCTTCTAAGTATGACCTGAACCATTTGAGTGCCATCCCAGAAAGCCCGACCCAGTTTTCCAGTCTCTAGAAGTATGTTATGATCGACAGTGTCAAACGCAGCACTAAGATCTAGTAGTACCAGCACTGATATTTTGCCAGAATCAGAATTAAAGCGAATATCATTTATTATCTTAATGAGTGCTGTCTCTGTGTTGTGATGCACGCGGAAACCAGATTGAAAATTATCCAGGTATCCATTTGAGTTTAAGTAGTTGTTCAGCTGATTAAAAACTACCTTTTCAATAATCTTACCTATGAAAGGAAGATTTGATATTGGTCTATAGTTGCTCAACACAGTGTTATCAAGATTGTGCTTTTTCAGAAGGGGCTTAACAACTGCAGTTTTCAGGAGTTTGGAAAAGTCCCAGAAAGAAGTGAGGTGTTTACCACTTCTAAGTGATCTGCTTCTAAACAGTTAAGCACACTTTTGAAAAAAGATGTGGGAAGTGTGTCAAGATAGCAGGTTGACGATTTAAGATGCTGTACTATTTCTTCCAAAATTTTGCTATCAATTGTTTTAAAACAGACATAGTCACTTCTTTTGAGATTGCTGTCAAATCTGTGTGACCTCTGTATTACAGGAAGATGTGCCAATCTCCTTCCTGATATTACTGATCTTCTCTGAAAAGAAGGAAGCAAACTCGTTGCATTTGCTGTCAGAGAGCATTTCACTGGGAATCTGACTTGGGGGTTTGTCAGTCTCTCAACAGTAGCAAAAGAGTGCGAGTGTTGTTTAAGTTACTGTTTATAAGGTTTGAGAAGAATGTCTGTCTAGCTGTGGCTAGTTCCAAATTGAAAGCATGAAGGCTGTCTTTATAGATGCTATAGTGTATTTCTAGTTTCGGTCTTCCGCCACATCCGCTCAGCTTTTCTGCATTGTCTTTTCATATTCTGAACTGCTGTTGATTTTCTCCAAAATGATTTTTGTCTGCCATTCTTCTTGCTGACCTTTATCGGTGCAATATCATCAATAACATTCTTAACTTTTGAGTCAAATGAATCCAGGAGAAGATCAACAGAGTCTGCAGAAATGCTCGGTGTTAAAGATATTGCCTTCATAAATAGCACACTAGTGTTCTCATTAATGCATCTCTTTCTGACAGAGACAGATCTAGATTCAGTGGTGACAGAGATCAATATATCAAAGAAAATACAGAAGTGATCAGACAGAGCTACATCCTTAATGACAATGGATGAAATGTTTAGACCTCTACTTATGAGTAAATCTAGAGTGTGTCCACGATTGTGTGTGGGTCCGTGCACATGCTGAATCAGGTCAAAAGTGTTTAAAACAGTTACAATTTCTTTTGTAGTTTTGATTTCGGCATTGTCTATGTGAATATTAAAATCTGCAATAGCAAAACAGTCAAACTCTGAGGAAATCATTGATAACAGTTCTGTGAACTCTTCAACAAAGGCTGGGGAGTATTTTGGGGCCTGTAAATGATAATAAACAGAATGCGTGGGGCACCTTTCAGCACAATACCTAGATATTCAAAAGACAAGTACTGACCAAATGACACTTGCTTGCATTGATAAACATCTTTAAACAGAGCAGCTACACCTCCACCTCTCCTAACAGTCCTGCAGACACTTATAAAATTAAAGTTAGGAGGGCTGTTTCAGTGAGGACTGTTGCACTGCAGTTGTCTTCTAGCCATGTTTCAATTAGAAACATAAAATCCAGGTTGTTTGTGGTTATTAAATCATTGATCACAAATGATTTATTTTTAGTGAGCGTGTTTAAAATGCTAACTTGATGGAATTACATTTTGTCTCTACAGCAATCTTAGACTGATGCATAACAGGCCGCAGATTAGATGGGTCAGCCGTACGCCTTTTGAAGGCCTTAGACCTTCTATCACGTGATAAAACAGAGATAGAGAAGGCTACAGACACACTGGGTTCCCGCTTGTTTTGTAAACGTTTGTGAATGTTGCTGCTAGTATAGCGGGGACCCGAGACATATCACTGAGAGCTGTTATCAGTTGTTTTTGGTTCACCTACAGCAGATGGAGGAGGGTTTGGGCCCTTGCGTTGTGGCAGCGGTCGGAGAGCTCTCACAGGAGGAGGCGGGAGAGCTGAGCCTGCAGTCTTTGGTGGTTGGGGGCCCGCCGTTTTTTAGTTGATATCTGGGGACTTGCAGAGAGTTTGGTCCCAGCATACACCAATTCCTCCATTTTCTGTGAAAAGCTTAGAAGTGGAGATGCTGGAGAGAGGGATAGTGTGTCTGGTGAGCGGGCATATTCTGTCCAGGTGCTGGAGAGAGGATAGTGTGTCTGGTGAGCGAGGCTCTAGCTCTGGTGTTTCCGTGACTGTGATGTGTTGTCCTGGCTTCCCAGGCTGTTTTCCAGAAAGTCGTCCTTGGGTGCTGAGTCTTGGAGCTGTTGGGATACGTCACAGTCTGCATGTGATGAGCTCTGTGGGCAGGGCTCAGCCGGGATGTCCATGAGCAGTGCTTGTTTTGGCTGTGTGGCGTTATCAGTATCCTTGTGGGATTCTTCAACCACATAATGACTCGGAAGCTGATATGAAGTCCTGTGGTCACTCATATTCTGTCCAGGTGAGTGTATGAGTGGATTGGCACACACCACTGAAGGATGACGGAGGGAGAAATAGAAATTGTCTTTTAGCACTCTTGCACCAAGTTTGTTTGGGTGGAGGCCATCCAGTTTAAACAGTTGTCTGTGGCCCCAGAAAATATTGAAGTTGTCGATGAAGTTGACTCCTTTTGTACTGCAGGTTCTTTGTAGCCATGTATTCAGCCCAAGCAACCGTGAAAACATGTTAGTTCCCCTCGCTGGGAGTGGTCCACTGATGAACGACTGAACTTCAAGTCTTTGAAGTGTTTCAAAGAGTTCACTGAAATCTTGCTTAAGCAGTTCTGACTGTCCTATCCGAATATCATTCTTCCCCACATGGATGATGACTCGATTTGCAGTCTTGTGCTTCATCACAATGCTCCGAAGTTCCTTGTTCACGTCAGAAAGGTTGAGGAAAGCAGCAGGTAGTAGCAGTCCTGGTTCTGACATTTCTAATAATAGAGTCGCCCACTATCAGAGTCCTGGGCTCGGCTGCGCTCTGAGCTGAATGCCGCTGTCTGCTCGACCTTGAGCGCCTGTTAGTAGCAATGTTAGCTGCTGGCTGATTCGATCCGAGTTTTGTCATATTTTGGGATTCCTCATCCACATTCATCAATGCTTCAAATCTGTTCTCAAGATGTATAGGGGGTTGTAGAATACCAGTGCTTACAAGTCTTGTCATAGCCGTATCTGGGGTAGAGGATGCTACAGCAGCAATACGAGATACCGTGACAATCTGGTGTCTCGAGAGCCTTTGGGTCTCGCTCCCTGTTTGTGCCATCGATTAGTCCGTCGATCAGTTTCGGCTTGTTCCTCTACACTTGGTATAAACTGTTGAGATTCACTAGATTCACAGGACTCACCGGCTGTATGCTGAGGGGGTCCGTGGTGACCGTCTGCTGTATGTTCCGTCTGTTTTGGAAGTCCAGCAAATAACTTTGTTTCAAGAACCACAATCCTTTGTAGAAGTTTGTGGCAGTTCGTGCAGCAAGTAGGCATTTTCTCTCATCTGTTTGAATGTAGACAGCTGTATTTATCGGTCTCCGGAATGTAAACTGCTGGCAGTGGGAGGCAAAAAGTCCTCTTTTTCCAAAAAAATTGTTGTTTGAGCACTGTGCTGATCTGCTGAAGTAAAAATCTTAGAAAGATCTGAGAAAAGAACAAAAATAGGGAGCAAAGCGCAGAGCAATAGCAAGAGCGTCCGAACGGTAGCAAAGCCGGAAGTGTATGTCAATTTGAGGGCCCGTAGGCAACATAGCTGGTGTTTGGGCCACAACATCAGCTACAGTCAGTTTTCCGTCTGATAGCGGCGTTCCTCTCCTTTAGGTGACATGAAACGCACTCCCCGTTTTCTCAAATCATCCTCATAGCCATTCCATCTGCGAGCACCGGGGCTGGGGCTGCGTCTCGCAGGAGACAAAGGAGAATGTGAGTCTTTATAACCACGCCCATCCATTCCTGATGTATGCTCATCATAGAGCTGGAATTTCCTCTCAGGTGAGCGTCCTCTCCGAGCACCATCAAAGAAACGTGACTGGCATCCTCGACCCCTGCAGACACACTGGCACCTTTCATTAAACTGAGGACGGCTTCCATCCCACTCATCGATTGTTCTAGAACTCACTCTTGCCTTCAGTTTTTGATTTTCATCGCCCAAGCGCCTCAATTCCATTCTCATATCCCTCATTTCCTCAGTCAATCGATCCACAGCTCTGTGCAGTCCTCCATTATCAGTCACAGGTCACAGAATAAACAGCAGCCACAGCTCCTCCATCATTAGTGCTTCCTGCAGCATTAACAGTCATGTAATCAGTCTTTATTGCGTCTCTAGCGTTCTCACACGACCAGCAATTATCACAGCCTCCTCCAAATCCGTTGCTCCTTGTTCATGGCATTTAACTCTGAGCACAGGATCCAAGCCAGCAAGGAAACGACGACATTTTTCTTCCCTCTGAGCTCTGTCACCGTATTCAGGAAAAGCCTCGTCCACTAACCTGCTGATCTCCGCCGCATACACCTCCAAACTTTCCCGCGGAGCACGAGGGCGGGCTGATAGGCTTGCTCTGAAACGATCCATAAACTGTCGCTGTCCAAACGCCTCCTTGAGTCGTTCTTCGGCCGCTGTGTAATCAGCCTGAACAGTATGAGAACAGTTCATAATTATAGGACCCAGCACCATCCCCCTCTGTGAGCGCTCTGACCGCGACCTAGAACTGCCGTGCCCAACATAGAAAGCTCTGCTTCTCGTCACCGGAGAACGGCGGTGGTAACTCAATTCTCAAGTGTCTGTTAATCTTGTCACAGTCCCTTCTCGAATATAAATCATCCTCGCCTTTACTCCACATGATGGCTGCGTCAACGTTGAACCTGCGCGTGCGAACTCCACTAAGAACTTTTTTTACATTTACATTTATGCATTTAGCAGACGTTTTTATCCAAAGCGACTTACAATTGCATTCAGGTTATACATTTTCATTAGTACGTGTGTTCCCTGGGAATCGAACCCACAACCTTTTGCGCTGCTGACGCAATGCTCTACCACTGAGCCACACAGGAACTCTATAAACAACTTTTTGTACTATAAACAAACTAGTTGAACACTCGCCGTAACAATGAATCACGTAAATGCGAATAAAACAAAACAACACCGCTGCCACCAATGTAACCGAGCGTTAGTGCAGGGTTCGCCGAAACACTTAGTATTAAGAAAACAATAAAAACGAGAGCGTCTGAACTCTTCTCAACTTTTATTTCTCCTCAAAACACTACCACACTCTAGAGTAGAAAGTGCGCATGCCCATTGCCTATCTATGGCAAGCCCCGAGGGGATAAATGCATTACACACACACACACACACACACACACACAATGAGCGCACGTAGATCCAGAATTAGAGCAATATAACAATCAAATAAAGTCTGTTACACTAGTGTGACACTGGCTTCTTTTATCCAGTGAGAGCAGTAGTTTGTGTATCATGATCATACAGCGGCTTTGAGCCGCCGTTCAGTCTGTATTCACAGCGCCATGAGAACCGTATTTCTCCTCCTAAACACAGAATACATAGAGAGGTCGTACTGTTATTTATTTATAGGCTATATTTTTTTGTACATAACATGCGAGTCATAATATTAGTGAATGTATTATATTTGAGTGTGATCTCTCGCCTCCCCTGGTTGAGAAACACCGACCTAAAGCGTGAGCGATCTATTACCCCTGATCTAAGTGATAATGTTTAAAAAAAACAAAAACATTTGTTTCTCATTTATTTGGTTCCACAGTATTTGCAGATTTTTATTTTAAACACTGCTTGACGCCGAATTGCTGCTGATATTAAAGTCAAAGTAAAACATGCACGGCGCTTACAGGCTTATTTAAAACCTAAGGAAAAGAGGGAAAATTCAAACAAAATATCAACTTCATTTTAAACTACAGTTTTAGGTTTATAAGCTGTTTAATAGGATAAAGAGTGAATAATAATTCACTGGATAATGTTAATTCACTGAATAATATTCTCTGGAATATTGAAATAAGTTATAACAAACAAAACATTGTATTTGATTGCATTTCTTAATGGGCACGTTATATCAGAATTATTAAAATGTTTTTGTCTAAATTATGAAAACTGCTGACAGCGCGGTTTATCTATTTACACAGAACTATACTCAAACTGCGATCGCTTGCGGAGAAAATAAATCATTAATTTCGATAGAGATGTATTTATTTAGATGTTTATTGGCGAAATAATGGTTAGTAAATGTTAATATGTTAAAATGTTAAAATGTTAATGCCTGCACAACTTCTTGTCCAGGCCCTTGTCATTTCTAGACTGGACTATTGCAATGCTCTTCTAGCTGGACTTCCATCAAACACAATCAAACCTCTACAAATGATTCAGAATGCAGCGGCACGACTGGTCTTCAACGAACCCAAAAGAGCCCATGTTACACCTCTCTTTGTCTCCTTGCACTGGCTACCAGTTGCAGCTCGCATCCAGTTCAAGACACTGATGCTTGCATATAGAACAACCACAGGCTCAGCACCCTCCTACTTCCACTCACTATTACGAATCTACATACCCTCCAGAAGCCCCGCCTACTAGGGATGGGCGATATCTTATCGTTTGCGATATACCGTTGAAAATTCTCTTCACGATAAAAAATTGTCTCCTCGCGATAATAACGATAAGTCTAGTTGATGACGTAGTTTCATGCGCGACCGATTGACTGTTACCGTGCGGAGTGAAAACAAGCATGGCGGAAGGCAGACGTGAGGTTGAAGAGCTTGTTGTTAAGCGAGGAGCTACCTCCACAATTTGGAACTGGTTTGGTTATAAAAAATCAGATGCGGAGCAAACTACCGTAATATGCAAGATTTGCAGAAAAACGGTGGTTACAAAGAGTGGAAACACATCCAATTTGTTTCACCATCTGAAACACAAACACAAACCGGAGTACGAAGAATGTTTGAAGATACGCGAGGCAACGGAGGCACCAACTACAAGTGGACCTAAGGGTAAGAAAATTCCCACCCAGACGAAAATTGCCAGCGCATTTTCTAATTGCGTTCCGTATGATAAGAAAAGTAAACGATGGAACGAATTGACGGACGCAGTGGCGTTTTGTTTGGCAAAAGACATGTTGCCATTCCAAACTGTCGAAAAAGACGGATTCAAGCGAATTATCCATAAACTGGACCCAAGATACAACATGCCTTCAAGGAAGTACTTTTCCAAAACAGCCCTGCCAGCGATGTATGAAGAGTGCCGTGGTAGGGTCCAAACAGCACTGTCTACGGCGGATTTTTATGCTTCAACTGCAGACATGTGGAGTAGCAGAGCGACTGAGCCGTACATCAGCCTTACGGTCCACTACATAACGAGTGACTGGAGTTTGAACAGCTGTTGCATCCAGACAAGTTTTTTCCCAGATGACCACACGGGTGAAAACATTGCGAGTGGCTTGAAGCAGTTTCTTCAAGAATGGAATTTAGACGAGGAGAAACAGGTGTGCCTAACAACAGACAGTGGGGCCAATATAGTAAAAGCAGTCACTATAAACATGTGGACAAGACTGTCTTGCTTTGGTCATTGTTTACACATTGCTATTGGTAAGTTTACTCTATTTCTTAGTGTCAGTACATTTTAATGCATGCACACTGAGCAAACATCAGCTTAATAGGTACTGTATTTGTTTCTGCATTAGTAATGTAACTATATGCAGTATATTGAACAGTAATTCATAACATTAGCTAATATGTATATATTGTGCTTTTAACATTAAATCTTTTGTTTTTGTCTATTTAAATTTTAACAGAACTTTAAATTAAACTTCTTTTTTTTGTGTTCGTTTTTTTTTAATGTATTTATTTTATTCTTGTGCAAAAGAAACATAAATAAATACATACAAATAAACAGTTTTGTTGTTGTTTTGCAGAGAGAAGCATGAGGGATACCAGGATTGACAGAGCTGTGGGAGTCTGTAAGAAGATTGTCAGTGTTTTTTCGCACAGCTGGAAAAAGCAGCGAACACTCAAAGATGCTCAAGTAGAACTTGGCCTTCCACCACACAAACTTGTGACTGAATCGGCAACACGATGGGGATCAAGGCAGAAGATGATTCAGCGGATACTTGAGCAAGAGAAGGCCATTACGCAAGTCCTGGCTGCTGATAGGTCAACCAGACATCTGGTGCCTACTTGGCAAGATATTGATGTCCTAGACTCTGTCAGTAAGGCACTTGGGCCTCTTCTTGATTTTACAGATGCCCTCTCTTCTGAAAACTATGTCACAGTGTCATGCTTGAAGCCTACTATTCACCTATTCAACAGTGAGCTGCTGCAGGGTAAAGCTGAAGACACAGATCTCACCAAGACAATTAAAAGTTCAATACTGGACTACATGAACACCAAATATGGTGACCTAGAGGTTCAGGAACTGATCAACATGGCAACAATTCTTGATCCACGCTTCCGCACTCAGTATATGAGTCAAGAAGATATCCTGGTCATCAAAGCCAGAGTAGTCAGAGAGGTGGAATCCCTTTCTGTCATGTCAAGTGATGCTGGTTCTACTACCCCTGTAACGTCAGCTGAATCAACAAAAGAAGCTCAGAGTGCATCTAAAAGGCAGAAGAAGAGTCTTGGAAGTTTTTTCAAGAAACCAGATGCTGAGATGACCAGCCTTTCTGAAACAGAGAAAATTGAGGCTGAATTAAACAACTACCTGCATGGACCACTTGCAGATGGTGAAAGCGATCCCCTTATGTGGTGGAAGGTACACAAGGTGAATTTCCCTAACATCAGTCGTTTGGCTAAAAAGTACTTGTGCATCCCCGCCACAAGTACACCCTCAGAGAGGGTGTTCAGCGCTGCTGGAAATGTAGTGACATGCCAAAGGTCTCTTCTGAAACCAGCTACAGTGAACATGTTGGTCTTCTTGACCAAAAATCTTAAGGTGTGAGCCCTGCTCTCTTTTTGAAAGCTACTGAATCACACTTGTATGTGTATTACATAACTTGCACTACCAGACAAGTTCATGTCAACCTCATTTCTACATTTTGCTTACAAATTATGAGTGTATCAGTGTTTACAGTTTAATTAAACTTTTTTTATTTATTTAATTTATTGATTTGTTTATTATATGTTTTGCACTATTTTGTAAACTATCTGAAGACATAGTTGGGATCATTACTTTTTGATAGTGTTTGCACTATTTTTACAATTTGTTCCATGCGACAAGAGTGTTGAAAATGTAACTACCTAATTGGTGGTAGCATGTTCCACATACATTATATATTTACATGCTGAGAGTGTGTTGTTGACTGTTTCACACTGAACTTCTTTAACATTTTTTTGTTACTTTATCAGGATTTATTTGCAGTTGTACTCTGTTGTTCTTTTGAAACACTACTGAAGACATGGTTGGTTATTGTTACTTTTGCTGTTTGCACCATGAGAGTATAAATAAATACAGAATCTGTTTACATTTTAAACTTGTAATTG
Source organism: Gymnocypris eckloni scoliostomus (assembly GCA_027564155.1). Classification (NCBI taxonomy): domain Eukaryota; kingdom Metazoa; phylum Chordata; class Actinopteri; order Cypriniformes; family Cyprinidae; genus Gymnocypris; species Gymnocypris eckloni. Next base: position 73,760 of record JAJHNS010000057.1, read on the forward strand.
ATTTGAATTAGTATTGTGATATTTTTCAGTACAGTAACTTAAACATAACAATTGCTATTTTACAGAAGAAAATAATTAATAATAATTATATATATATATATATATGTTATCGCAATAAATACCTGAAATTATCGTGATAATTTTTTTTGGCCATATCGCCCATCACTACCGCCTACTTCCACTCACTATTACGAATCTACATCCCCTCCAGAAGCCCGTCTACTTCCACTCACTATTACGAATCTACATCCTCCAGAAGCCCCTCCTACTTCCACTCACTACGAATCTACATCCCCTCCAGAAGCCCCTCCTACTTCCACTCACTATTACGAATCTACATCCTCCAGAAGCCCCTCCTACTTCCACTCACTATTACGAATCTACATCCCTCCAGAAGCCCGCTTACTTCCACTCACTATTACGAATCTACATCCCTCCAGAAGCCCCTCCTACTTCCACTCACTATTACGAATCTACATCCCTCCTACTTCCACTCACTATTACGAATCTACATCCTCCAGAAGCCCCACCTACTTCCACTCACTATTACGAATCTACATCCCTCCTACTTCCATTCACTATTACGAATTTACATCCCTCCAGAAGCCCCACCTACTTCCATTCACTATTACGAATCTACATCCTCCAGAAGCCCGCCTACTTCCACTCACTATTACGAATCTACATCCCCTCCAGAAGCCCCACCTACTTCCACTCACTATTACGAATCTACATCCCTCCAGAAGCCCCTACTTCCACTCACTATTACGAATCTACATCCTCCAGAAGCCCGCCTACTTCCATTCACTATTACGAATTTACATCCTCCAGAAGCCCCGCCTACTTCCACTCACTATTACGAATCTACATCCTCCAGAAGCCCGCCTACTTCCACTCACTATTACGAATTTACATCCTCCAGAAGCCCTCCTACTTCCACTCACTATTACAATTTACATCCTCCAGAAGCCCCGCCTACTTCCACTCACTATTATGAATCTACATCCCCTCCAGAAGTGTGAGATCTGCAGTGGCGGCGCCTCGTGGTACCATCACAGAGAGGCTCAAAATCACTCTCCAGAACATTCTCTTTCACCGCTCCTGGCGGTGGAATGATCTCCCCATCCGGAATACTGGATTCCTGTCAAATTTCAAGCAACAACTGAAAACTCATCTCTTTCAACTCTACTTGACTACATAAAAAAATAAATACAAATTATTTCACTTTTTTTAAAAATCTTCATCTTTCTCTTTATCTTTCTCTCCTTCCCTTGCTAGTTTGTACTTATTTGAACAATGCCTGAGACTTGGTGTTATTGCCACTTCCTCTGTATGTTTGCCTCTTCAAGATTAATCGCTTTATGTACTCCCCAATTGTAAGTCACTTTGGATAAAAGCGTCTGCTAAATGACTAAATGTAAATGTAATATAATTTTGCGTGTTTCAAACAAGTGAATCTTGTTAAAAGTTACATGCGGTGGACGTGCTGAGCATCAACCGCTGAGTGAACAGTGTCCACTGCTCCAGGTGTGTGTGTGTGTGTGTGTGTGCGTGCGTGCGTCCACTGCTCCAGGTGTAGGTGTGTGTGTGTGTGTGTGTGTGTGTGTGTGTGCGTGCGTGCGTCCACTGCTCCAGGTGTGTGTGTGTGTGTGCGTGCATGCGTGCGTGCGTGCGTCCACTGCTCCAGGTGTGTGTGTGCTCTTGGATGGGTCAAATACAGAGAACACATTTTACTGCTGATTATACTCTGTATAATTATGTATGTGATAAAAAAAATAAAAAACTTTTTTTTTACAAAACCGATAACCGATTATGGTAAAATGCTTAAATATCGGTCAACCAATATATCGGTCGATCTCTAGTATCAAATTTGCAAACTCCCCTTATAATTATTAAAATCTGTCATTCTCCTTATCGTGATCTGTGGGCGCACCGAAATTGAGAACGCGTGAGTGAGCTCTCAAGACTCAAAAGCATGTGCAAATGTGATATATTCTGTTGGATATACCTGCGGGAATGAGTATAATTATTATTAATAGCCGCAATCCCACGCCGAAATTCAATTTCTGCTCTGTGTTCTCTGCTAAGAACCCGACTGTGAATGATGCGAGCGTTACTATGTTGTCAGTGAGAAACTGCAGCCGAACAACAACAGTGCGCTACATGTTTCTTTTCTCTGATAACGTTTAAATGGAGTGAACACGGAGCAGTTTCTCCGTGAGTGGGAATGTAAAACCCGGAGTGGATCCAGAGCGGAGTGATTACAGAACGCTTAGAGCGGAGAGAGGAACGTGCTTTAATCCACTCCAGGCTTTGATCACATCCCCCTCAACAGACTGAATGCACCTCGTCTTTCCTTCATTTAACACCTATTCAAGCTAAAATTAAGACATGTATAGCACTATTTGAGAAATGTAAGCGTATTTACGGTCTTAAAGTTATGAAAAGTGAATTTAAGAAGGTGGGAGCCCTGCAGTTGACGGGACAAACTGTATCCTCGCCAAAATGCAACAGTGAAAAGAGACCCCTCTGTCGCCGCGTTCCTAACGTTATTTAAATGGCACCGGTATTGCGGTATTTTAAAAATGAATATCATAAGAAAAATAAAAACCGGTATTCGGTATGAACCGGTATACCGCCCAGTACTACAGCACATTACGATCATCTGGGCCCTCGTGAACCAATATCGTTTCATAGAGAGCAAATACATGTCCAATATTAAATCAGAAGGCAAACCAATGGCATTGATTTCTAAACACTACTGTGCTACTGTTGTGTGTCTGCAGCACTGAGTCGTTCGTTTCCTGATGTGTGATTGTCTGAAGCGCCAAGCATCCGCATCGACTCACCTGAGCGTGGAAGTTTGCCATCGTAGTCGTCTCTATGTCCTTCTTCCCCAGGACCTCCATCTTAACGGGCGAGTTGGGGAACTTGGTAGAGAAGTACTCCAGGAAGTCTGGGAGGTAGGAGGCGGCGCCGTGAATCACGCCCATCACGTAGCTAGCGGCTCCGTCCTGGTCCTCGCTAAACGATAGCATCACAAACTCCTGCGCGAACCTCTGCATCTCCACAGGAGACAGGACAGACAGCTCCTTGCTGTAGGCGTGAGCCACCAGAGCGCCTCCGTTGGGCTGGTGCTCCACGTGAACCAGACGGCCGAACTCCAGCCGGTCCAGGCCGGGTAGTTTAGCGGCTCGGACCTCGCCGGCGCTGTTCTCCTGCTTCAGACTGCTGACGGAGCTCAGAGCGCCGCCCTGCTGGACTGGAGGAGCCGGCGCCGGATTGAACTCAGAGCCGGATTTGGGCAGATCAGAACACACCGTCTGGATAGATTTGCTGTACATCTTGGGCCGCTTCCGCTTTTCACCTTCTTTGTGTTTCTTTTTCTTTTTCTTCTTGATCTTTTTCATCAGCAAATCCTCAGCGGAGTCGATCTTCGGCTTCTCTCGGTCACCTGCAGCACAGGAGAAAGAGGATTAATTTACAGAACGAGTGCTTCAGATCAGCGAGAGCTAAAGGTGAGACGTCTGTGAGACGGGAGATGTTATTAATCCCGACTAGCTGCTAGCGGAGCACTCATTCAGAGACAACTAGCGTAACAATCATCCCACACGTCCATTAGCATCACACACGTGTCCCTGCAGCACAAACAGACACTTCCTACTAATTAAAGGTCACCTTACAAAAATACTACTAAATTGTCTGGCTTTAATAATTACAATTTACATATGATTTATAAAATTATTACTCCACTACACGCAAGCACTTTTAGCTGAACAATTATTTTAAATTAATATTAATCTCTCTTATGTTCAACTGTCCCAATGTTTGCATGGGCTCTAAAGGTGCCGCTCTTTTTATTTGGCAAAACATAATTAAATGTGACATTCTGCCGTTTTGTTTCATATTTTAATCATAATTTATCTGTCTTGACCGAACAATTTTATCTGAATTTTTCCAATACTTATTAAAGGCACTGTATATCAAAACTTAATTATTGATTAGTAATATGCATAGCTAAGAATTTATTTGAACAACTTTAAATATGATTTTCTCAATATTTAGATGTTTTTGCACCCTCAGATTCCAGATATTGTCCTATCATAACCCATGATCAATGTATTCAGCGTTCAGATGATGTATAAATCTCGGTTTAACAGAAACAGCCCCTTGTGACTGGTTTTGTGGTCCATGGTCAGGAATACTCGACACTAATAGAACACGTAGAGAATGGAATTGACCCCGATGGCTGACCATCGCAGCGCTTTGACCCTGAACACACACTGAGACGCAGGAAAACATGACGTGCACACGGTCCTCAGAACTAAACTGACACGAATGAGCCGACTCTTCTTATATTACACTCAATGCTTTAATGACACTCTTTTTATACGATTTAAAAACAGATATATGGTGAGACAAATATCATATTTTTTGTGATGTGAATAAAAATCGAGATGCAAAAACAACTTGTAACTAACGAGCAACTTTCACTAATGATGTGACATGATTAGTTTAGTTGTACTAACGATGGTGTGTGTGAAACACAATCTAAGAGACACTGTAAATGATGCATGTACATATCACTGCTTTAAATAATATTTATGATTGCACAATTTCAACACATGACCCAAACACAGTCGATTCAATCTGTGGATCCCATGTAATCAATGTTTTTTATTAATGTGCATTTTATTGTAAATAAATAATTCAAATCTAAGATTCAGAGCACAGCCCTAACAGACACACACACTCTCTCTCTCTGATTCACACATCGCTCACCTCTCTCTCTCACACACACACACACACTCTCTCTCTCTCACACACACACACACACACACTCTCTCTCTCTCACACACACACACACACTCTCTCTCTCACACACACACACACTCTCTCTCTCTCTCTCTCACACACACACACACACACTCTCTCTCTCTCTCTCTCTCACACACAACCACACACACAACTACAAACTCTCTCACACACTATCAGACTCGAACCTAAAACGATTCAGTAATAAATCGGAATATTAAATCATCACAATAGCAACCAATCTGGATTCTGGATCCACACACTAGTGATACATCAATGTGTTCACCATTTATTAAATAAGCAATAACTAATCTAAAATGAACCAGGCTAAAACATTATACTGCGCTAGTACTAAATTAGGATTTGTTCAGTGATTAAAAAAAGATTTCATCTCATATGGAAATATCTGATATCAACATTCAGGCAGAAAGAATAAAGGATCTGCTTCCAGTAGAAAGTGTGTTTGAGCAGGTTCACTCTCTCAGACGTCTTTCAGTGACCAGCATCTGTCTAAACCTCTGTTTATCAACCCAACAGATTCTAATAATACATTATAACTATTCAAATCATAAAGTGAGTGCATGTCCAGAAGTGAACCCGAGGTTACAAAAGCTCACGTGTGGATTCAGAGCGCAGGTCAGAGGTCAAAGGCAGGTGAATTATGATTGACAGATCGCTCACCTTTCTGCTGGATCTTCACCTCTCCGTTCTCTCTCTTCATCTCCATTATCATTAGTAGACGTTAGTGTGAGCTAGTAGACGTTAGTGTGAGTTAGTAGACGTTAGTGTGAGCTAGTAGACGTTAGTGTGAGCTAGTAGACGTTAGTGTGAGTTAGTAGACGTTAGTGTGAGTTATTAGGAGTTAGTAGACGTAAGTGTGAGCTAGTAGACGTAAGTGTGAGCTAGTAGACGTAAGTGTGAGCTAGTAGACGTTAGTGTGAGCTAGTAGACGTTAGTGTGAGCTAGTAGACCGTAGTGTGAGCTAGTAGACGTTAGTGTGAGCTAGTAGACGTTAGTGTGAGCTAGTAGACGTTAGTGTGAGCTAGTAGACGTTAGTGTGAGCTAGTAGACGTTAGTGTGAGTTAGTAGAAATTAGTAGACGTTAGTGTAAATTAGTAGACGTTAGTGTGAGTTAGTAGACGTTAGTGAGTTATTAGGAGTTAGTAGACATCAGTGTGAGTTAGTAGACGTTAGTGTGAGTTAGTAGACATTAGTGTGAGTTATTAGGAGTTAGTAGACGTTAGTGTGAGTAAGTAGGAGTTAATAGGAGTTATTAGGAGTTAGTAGACGTAAGTGTGAGTAGTAGGCGTGGTGTGAGCTAGTGAGGCGTTAGTGTGAGTTAGTAGAGCGTTGGTGAGCGTGAGGTTAGTAGGCGTTGGTGTGAGCTGGTAGGCGTTGGTGTGAGTGTAGAGTTAGTAGACGCGTTGGTGTGAGCTGGTAGGCGTTAGTGTGTGAGCTGGTAGGCGTTGGTGTGAGCTAGTAGGCGTTAGTGTGAGCTAGTAGGCGTTGGTGTGAGTCAGTAGGCGTTAGTGTGAGTCAGTAGGCGTTGAGTGTGAGTCAGTAGGCGTTGGTGTGAGTCAGTAGGCGTTAGGTGTGAGTCATTGGGTCAGTAGGCGTTGGTGTGAGTCAGTAGGCGTTGGTGTGAGTCAGTAGGCGTTGAGTGTGAGTCAGTAGGCGTTGGTGTGAGTCAGTAGGCGTTAGTGTGAGTCAGTAGGCGTTGGTGTGAGTCATTAGTGAGTCAGTAGACGTTAGTGAGTTAGTAGCGTTAGTGTGAATTAGTAGGCGTTAGTGTGAGTCAGTAGAGCGTTGTGTGAGTCAGTAGGCGTTGGTGTGAGTCAGTAGGCGTTGGTGTGAGTCATTAGGAGTTAGTGTGAGTCAGTAGACGTTAGTGTGAGTCAGTAGACGTTAGTGTGAGTCAGTAGACGTTAGTGTGAGTCATTAGGAGTTAGTGTGAGTTAGTAGACGTTAGTGTGAGTCAGTAGACGTTAGTGTGAGTCAGTAGACGTTAGTGTGAGTCAGTAGACGTTAGTGTGAGTCATTAGGAGTTAGTAGACGTAAGTGTGAGCTAGTAGACGTTAGTGTGAATTAGTAGACGTTAGTGTGAGCTAGTAGACGTTAGTGTGAGTCAGTAGACGTTAGTGTGAGTCAGTAGACGTTAGTGTGAGTCAGTAGACGTTAGTGTGAGCCAGTAGACGTTAGTGTGAGCCAGTAGACGTTAGTGTGAGTCAGTAGACGTTAGTGTGAGTCAGTAGACGTTAGTGTGAGTCAGTAGACGTTAGTGTGAGTCAGTAGACGTTAGTGTGAGTCAGTAGACGTTAGTGTGAGTCAGTAGACGTTAGTGTTAGTTGGCATCTGTTAAACGACTGAATGGGGTTTTTGTGCTGATGTTTCCATCACAGTTGTTTTATGACAGATGGGTTACTACTTTATTTGAGTTTTTTAATGTTATGTGAGAGTAACAGGCCTGACACAAACAGTGAATAACACACAACAGTTCAACACAGTGTAACACAGAGAACAGCACATATGTATTACAGAAGAACAGATGATCGCTGTATCGTGTTTTCTGTCGTAAATCAATGTTCTCCAAACATGTTATTACTGAGATTACTGCAGTTATTATAATCATGATGTTCTGCTGTCAGATAGAAACCTCAGGAATGACAACATACATTTAGATTACTGTTTTTATTAATACAAGCTATTATTCTGCCGTCCTACAGACTAAATTGACATTATCGCATATTATGATGTTTGCCTATCTCTGCGTCTCTGTGCGGTAACACAGCAGATATTATTATGATGCTCTTATAATGACAGCAGATATGATTATGATGATATTAATGACAGCAGATATTATTATTATGCTATTAATGACAGCAGATATGATTATGATGCTCTTATAATGACAGCAGATATTATTATGATGCTATGACAGCAGATATGATTATGATGCTATTATAATGACAGCAGATATTATTATGATGCTATGACAGCAGATATGATTATGATGCTATTAATGACAGCAGATATTATTATGATGCTATTAATGACAGCAGATATGATTATGATGCTATTAATGACAGCAGATATTATTATGATGATGATATTAATGACAGCAGATATGATTATGATGCTATTAATGACAGCAGATATGATTATGATGCTATTAATGACAGCAGATATTATTATGATGCTATTAATGACAGCAGATATGATTATGATGCTATTAATGACAGCAGATATTATTATGATGCTATTAATGACAGCAGATATGATTATGATGCTATTAATGACAGCAGATATGATTATGATGCTATTAATGACAGCAGATATTATTATGGTGCTATTAATGACAGCAGATATTATTATGATGCTATTAATGACAGCAGATATTATTATGATGCTATTATTGACAGAAGATATTATTATGATGCTATTAATGACAGCAGATATTATTATGATGCTATTAATGACAGCAGATATGATTATGATGCTATTATTGACAGAAGATATTATTATGATGCTATTAATGACAGCAGATATGATTATGATGCTATTAATGACAGCAGATATTATTATGATGCTATTAATGACAGCAGATATTATTATGATGCTATTAATGACAGCAGATATTATTATGATGCTATTAATGACAGCAGATATGATTATGATGCTATTAATGACAGCAGATATTATTATGATGCTATTAATGACAGCAGATATGATTATGATGCTATTATTGACAGCAGATATTATTATGATGCTAATTAATGACAGCAGATATGATTATGATGCTATTAATGACAGCAGATATTATTATGGTGCTGTTCCGCTGTAATACGCGCGTCTGCGGCGGGTCACATTGCAGCTGCACGCGCGTCACCGATGCTAAGCTAATTAGCGCGCGCTGTCGGTGTTTTCCACTTAAATAAACACACACGCACTTGTCCACGAGCACAATAAACACATCCTAAAGACACACACACTCGCACCGATCACAGCCAGCGAAGCAGCGGCCCGTTATCAGCCCCGAACAGCGCCCGAGCGGCGGCGGCGAAGCGACTAGCAATACCTTTCTGCGACAGCTTCAGCTCTCCGTTCTCCTTCTTCACACTGAGGGGATTTTCAGCCGCCAGTTTGTGTTTCTTCCTCTCCTTCTCTTTGCCTTTCTCTTTCTCTCGATCTTTCTCTGTTTTGGTTTTCTTGTTTTTCGGTTTGCTGCTGTAATTCTGCTGCTCCGTGTCTCCGTTCATCTTCTTGGCTTTAAATACTTTCTCCTCGTGTCGGATCTTCTTAGCCGGTGAAGGATGAGGATGAGGGTGGTGCTCGCGGTTCTGAGACGCTGGTTTCGGTTCGGTGGGTTTGTTGAGCTGAATGAACTCCGCCATCTTTTCTCTATTTACTCTCTCTCTCGAGCTGCTGCTGTTTGTGTAAGAAGCACGGGGGAGGCGTGGCCTGGCGCTGATTGACAGACGGAACATACGTGAGGCGGGCGTGGCCTGGGTGATTGACAGACGGAAGATACGTGAGGCGGGCGTGGCCTGGCGGTGATTGACAGACGGAACATACGTGAGGCGGGCGTGGCCTGGCGGTGATTGACAGCAGGAAAGGTGACGTCAGTAGCTTGGTTGCTGTGTTCATTCGATTATGATGCATTAACCAATTTACAATCTCGATGTTTTTACAAATTTTGAGGATATTCGATGCATCAATAATTATATAAAAAGTTTTTTTGGCTCTCATGAAAAAGACATGATCTGGATAAAACTGCAAAATAATGATAATTTAGACATGGTGACATCTTACTGCTTTATATGGGTGAATCTTCCCGTATTAATGGAGCGCATTATCTTAATTATGAACACGGGTTTGTAGTGCACACAGTCTAGTGTTTACTGCTCGTTGTAATTCTCATCATCCAGAAGTCTCACAAACATACTTACGTACGCATTGAAGAAAAATATGGATATCAATTTTTATATTTTATTAAACACACCTGTACTAATGAACATGAACGATATTGCCATCATAAAAACTCGTTATGGAAATCTGAACTTGACTCAACCTTAAAATAAAACTATTTAAATTATTTGAAGTATTAATAAATAAATTATTTAAGCATTATTTGTTTTATTAAATAATAAATTAAAAACAAGTTACATTTAAAACTTACATGATATACAGCCAGATTTATTTAAAAATATGAATGAGATATTCCTGTCCCACTAGCAGAACAAGAATCCATTATTACTGTCCAGCGTTTGTAATTGTGTTTTGAAATTATTAAAATGAAAACAATCATACATTTATTTATAACAGTCGTTCTATTATTTTGGTCAGATTTCATATAAACGCAAAAAGTGTATTTTTATGCCTAATTTACATTTACAGATAAAGAAAGTTGCATGATTAATACATTTGTAATTACTGTATTTTAAATGGAACATTTGAACCCTGACCTCTATCAATAATTTAATTATTAAATAAGTGGATTCTTTTCACCAGCAGCGTAAAACTATCTCAACATGTTGTTCTCGGGTAGAATGCAGAGTAAAAGATTTAATCTGAATTAATTCTAGAATTGATCGTTCATGAACTTGATGTGAAAGCAGTTATCATGTGTCCAGTCACGATGGAGCGGTTTGGCTTTGCTTACGTGGATCGCTGGTCTGCTGTGAGCGACAGATTTCTTCACGCGTCTCAAACTAGCCTCTTCTCTGTGACCTCAAGGAAACTCCCCGTCCCGAGAGGTCATGTGACCCCAGCGTCCCGAGAGGTCATGTGACCCCCAGTGTCCTGAGAGGTCATGTGAACCCCTGGCATCCGTCATGTGACCCCCCGTCCCGAGAGGTCATGTGACCCCCCAGCGTCCTGAGAGGTCATGTGACCCCAGCGTCCCGAGAGGTCATGTGACCCCCAGCGTCCCGAGAGGTCATGTGACCCCCCCCCCAGCGTCCCGAGAGGTCATGTGACCCCGGATGGATTCACGTACTGTGACAGAGACACCAGACACTCATCCTTCATCAGCTCTGCAGTCAGAACTTCTCAAATAACATCCAATCAGTGAGAAACATTAATGAATAATCATCACAGGAACACAACAGCTTTACCAGCAGATGGAAATATTTATCAATGAATCTCTGGTGAATGTAGAGTATGAATACATGTGAACAGAACCGAACCCGAGCTCCTTCTGCCGTCTACTATCACAGGACTGCCATATTATAGCATCTGAATGATTATCACATCAGGAAAATAATGGCACATAACACACTGCTGCAGCAAATACACCAGACAACCAAAAACACTGCTGTCCCCACACACACACACTCTCTAACACACACACACACAGAGAGAGAGAGAGACACACACACACAGAGACAGAAACACGCACACAAGCGCACACACACACACACACACAGACACACACTAACCCTCGCACACTAACACATGTCACCAGCAGATGGAGAGAGTGAGCGCCTGTCTGAGATAACATGAACATCAGCCCAGAAACTACAACATGAGAAATAAACCAAGAGTAACAGTCTCACACAAACACTAATACACAAACTCTTGCGCACACACACTCTCTCTCTCTGACACACACACACACACTCTCTCTCTCACACACACACTCTCTCTCACACACACAGAATAAAGCAGCTGCAGGTATTTTTCCTCCTAATGTTTTACCGTCACTGATGGATTGATTGACAGCTCTGTGTTGGAAGGTCGAGTAAATCCCAGAGATTTAAATGAGACGTTGTGTATCTCGCCCACGTTATCTCTCTCTGCGTCTCAAACACACACACACACAGTAAAAAAAGGCACGGGCGAGCTGTCGGGAGTCGTTCGTGAAGTGAGAAAATGGCATTTACAAAAATAAGCTCTAGAATACAATTTACAAACAGCATCATCATCAACATAATCTGGTCTGGTGAAGCGGCCGAAGCGCGCCGGAGAGAGAAGAAGACAGCCCTGAAGACCTTTGTTCCAACAGGAGGGCAAATAACTTACAGTTGAGGTACACCAGACGCTTTCATGCACAGACGTCTCACATCGCATTCATATATTCAGTGATAGTACATCATCATGTGATCACGCAGCAGGTTCTGATCCCGGAGACACGCTTCGCACCGGCACAGTGAGTCCATGGCAGCGAGGTGCATCATGGGAGATTATCTTTGTACTGATTGTGTTGGAGAGGCGGCGCCTGAGCGGATCACGTCCACTGTGACGGAGGCTCCCGGGGGCCTTTGGGATGCGAGCAGCGGCTCCTGAATCCTGCGGCACAGAGACGCTTGAGAGAAGGTCACAGATCGTGACGGAAGAGCTGCTCGGGTCACTCACCGATGTCCGTCTCTGCTCTCCGGTCCTTCAGAGGAGAATCTGGACCCTTCCCGTTCTTCTGCTCCGCATCTAGACAAACAAAACGAGTCTGGCATCAGCACTGAACAAACACACATCACTTTCATCAGATGAGCACATTAACATTCTCTGCTGTTGTGGTGTTCATGTTACACACATATATGGTAATAATGACTTGAATCCACACACACTTCTGATACACACGTACCGGTGTTTGGAGGACTAGCAGGAGCGTGTGTGTCTGCAGACGCCTGTGGAGAGAAGAGACAGACGTTAAGCTCTGGTTCTCCGTCGCTTGCAGCAGATACAGACTCAGTCTCACCTCGTCTGAAGACGCTTCGGCTGGAGGCACATCTGCGGCGTCTGAATGAACACGAGAGATACGTTACAGTTCAGATAGACATGAGAACGAGCGACGACACACTATCACCTCACTAATGAACCAGACCAGTTTAACGACGGAGCCCTTAATGAGCCGTCAGTGATCGATGCTCTTCAAACTCACAAAGTACACACACACACTCTCTCACACACACACACACTCTCACAGACAGACACACACACACACACACACACACACTCTCTACACTCTCTCTCACACACACACACACTCTCTCTCTCTCTCTCTCTCACAGACACACTCTCTCTCACACACACACACTCTCTCACACACACACTCTCTCTCTCACACACACTCTCTCTCACACACACACAGAGATACTGATATTCACACAGATGAACTAAAAGAAAAGCACTTATTGAAAGCATTTGGTCAAAACCACTTTTTGTCATATTTCAGAACGATCACTTCAGTCGCTGTGAGACGCAAGGTTCACGGTGTGTGTGTGTGTATGTCATGAAACGGATGTTCACCAAGAGCAACCAGTTGAAGCTAGCACGCAATAAAGGGAAGTAAATGGTCTCTGTCTGTATTCTGTGCGCAGTGGAACAGGATCCCGCTCGACTACAAAAGCGTGTCTCAGAGCCTCTGCTGCCCTCGTGTGGCTGGACACAGTAAAGACGCACCTGTGGCCATTAGGAAGGACTCAGCGGTTCGCTCAGGAACAGGCGGGGGCCAATCTTCCCTGTCGTCACAGTCTGGGGCAAAAAGAGCACCGTTACCAACCAGAGCTCTCACACAAACACCACGAGCCCGGCCCCCGATCATCACACTACCATCATGCCTTCAGCCCCACAAACCTACTGAGTGCCCTAGACAGCCAGCATTAGCACAGCTCAGAGGCAGAAAACAAGCTGCATTTGATCAGGTGACCAAAAGATCCCAGGAGCATCTCTGCACGCACACACACGCACACACACACGCACGGATGCATACGCAAGCACACGCCCACATACGGACGCACACACACGCACGCACACACGCGCACACACACACACGGATGCATACGCAAGCACACGCCCACATACGGACGCACGCACACACGCACACAGATGCATACGCAAGCACACGCCCACATACGGACGCACACACACGCACGCATACGCAAGCACGCGCTCACATACAGACGCACATACACACGCACGCACACACACACAAGCACACGCTCACATACGGACGCACGCATACGCAAGCACGCGCTCACATACACATGCACATGCACGCACGCACACACACACACGCACATACACGCACATGCACGCAAGCACACACACACACACACATACACGCACATGCACGCAAGCACACACACACGGCCAGATCAGCGGACACGCATGAGAGAAAACGGGGAAAGGTGCTTCTGTTCCGAGAGAGCCGTGGATTACAGTCGTCCACTTCCTAAAGACCGGACTCAAAGCGACACCGTGATGCTCAAACCGTTCCTGCTCACATGTGCCAATCATTTCTGATCAAATGAGAGTCGAGCGACTCGAAGGAAGGGAGAGCTGGGAAAGGCAGCAGACGGAGAAGTGGCGAGTGTGTGTACGTACTTGAGGTGTGTGTGGGGAGGCTCTGGCCGGCGATGGACATCGGTGTGACCCTGCGGGGGGTGTGATCGCTCTGCTGCTCCGCTGAAGCTGTGCTGCTTACGGAGGAGAGAGCGTCGGGGAAGTCGGTGTGCAGCGGGTTGGTGAAGCTCAGTGCCGTCCGGCCGGGCGAGCGATCAGGGCTGGGCTCGGACTGACCCGTCTCCTCCCTCAGCGGCAGGTGGTTGGGTCGCGGAGGCTCGGCGCTCTCCTCACACATGGAGCTGGAGCGCTTGAAGGCGTGCGAGCGATGCAGAGCGCTGTTCCCCTCGAAGCTGCGAGGACCCTCCTGCAGCGGCACCTTCTTGATCTCGATGCTCAGCTTGCGCTCCAGCCGGCGCTCCGGCCCGTCCTGACCCGGCTTGTTGTAGTTCTCGTTGAGGTCGGGGTTCTGGTCCGACGCCAGCACGTGCAGGATGGGTTTGGGATGGTAGCGGTCGTTGTCCTGCCGTGCGTTCGTGACCGTAGGGAAGGCCGAGGGAGGAGACGGCGTGAGGATGGGCGGAACGGGGCGCGGCTCTGGAGGCTGGAGAATCTCCTCCTTCACATCGCCCTCGGCCTGATTACTGAGAGAACAGAACACATGATGACTGAGAGAACGAGAACACATGATTACTGAGAGAACGAGAACACATGATGACTGAGAGAACGAGAACACATGATGACTGAGAGAACGAGAACACATGATGACTGAGAGAACGAGAACACATGATTACTGAGAGAACGAGAACACATGATGACTGAGAGAACGAGAACACATGATGACTGAGAGAGAAGAGACATGAGCTGCACCTCCACAGACTCAGATCCGTGCATCACAACAGGTCTTAATATCTCCATCTGTCGCATTAATGATAAAAGATAAGAGGGAATCGCTCACTGCTCTTGATTTAACTGCTTTTGTAGTTAAAAGATGCAACATTGCTGGTGATTGAACTCTATTTTCCTCAGAATTAACTCTATCGACTTCAAACGAGTGTAGATACATAATTTTGAAGGTCCTTTAATGGAGAATTTGAAATAACATAATTCAGTTTTGACAATATTGTCATTGTGAATCATTTTGCCAGCACCTTTCACATATACTCTCTAAAGTCTATAATAAATAATATTGCACTGATTAACGTACACTCTGTGAAAACTAGTATGTTTCTACATTTCTTTATTTGGTGCGGTTGGAGGTTTATTATACTGTGTATACTCTGTGTACCGAGGGGGCGGTGTCTTAAATGCGTCTGTGGGGCGGCTTGGGAGGGGGCGGAGTCTAACCAGTGGATACAGAGCGGTATGGGAGAGGGCGTGTACCGAGGGGGTGGAGTCTAACCAGCGGATGCAGGACGCGGAGTCTAACCAGCGGATGCAGGACGTATGGGAGAGGGCGTGTACCGAGGCGGAGTCTAACCAGCGGATGCAGGACGTATGGGAGAGGGCGTGTACCGAGGCGGAGTCTAACCAGCGGATGCAGGACGTATGGGAGGGGCGTGTACCGAGGGGGCGGAGTCTTACCTGCGGATGCGGGTGGTTTGGGAGGGGGTGTGTCCCATTTCTCCTCATCTGAATTCGGACCAGGTTTTTCTGGGCTGCCCTCTTCCTGCAGTGTGTGTGTGTGTGTGTGTGTGTGTGTGTCAGAACAAAGACAAACCAAACACGTGAATGCAAAACACTGGAACTTCTCCATTACAAACAGATAAGTGAAAATAGAAGAGAAAAGGACATTTATTATAGCCTCAAACTGATACTTCCAGTCCTGTGAGTGTGTGTGAGAGAGAGAGTGAGTGAGTGCGTGAGTGCGTGCGTGAGTGCGCGCAATCAGACTGCATTGTGTCAGTATATCAGGCTTTTCAAACAGGAAGTAAAGCATCATTGTTTCTATTGTTCATTGTTTAAATTCTCTCAGCTGCCATTCCTGTCTTTCTAGAAGAGATCTAATCCAGGCAGCTCATCGTGTGTGTGTGTGTGTGTGTGAGTGTGTGTCTGTGTCTGTGTGTGTCTGTGTGTGTGTCTGTGTCTGTGTGTTTCTGTGTGTGTCTGTGTGTGTGTGTGTGTGTGGTCTTACCATCCCGTCTGTGAGCTCAGAGTTTGTTGGACTCTCCAAAAGCTTCAGCTGTTTCTCAAAGAGCTGTGCAATTGCTCGATGAACCAGCTCGTACTGCTCCTGACACACAGAGACACAGCAGGCTAGTGAATCAATCCTGCGCTGGTTTGTAATGCGTGTTATTCTGCTACAGAGTCTATAGTGTGTGTTTTCTGTACTTTACTTTGGTCTGAACTGCTGAATGCCGCTGTGTCCTCATCTCCTGAATCAGCTGGAAAACGTTAAAGTCTTCAGGAATTCTCTACAAAATGACACACAATGATGTCAGTCCTTCAGTGGTTAGACTGTGTGTGTGTGTGTGTGTGTGTGTGTGTGTGTGTGTGTGTGTGTGTGAGTGAGTGAGTGTGTGTGTGTGTTACCCCAGCTTTCAGGAGGTTCCACGTGTAGTCGATTGCACAGATGGCTCCTGTGCGTCCACAGCCAGCACTGTTAACACAGACAGCACACAGATGCAGTCAGAACTAACATCAGACACGTCACACAGTCATTTCCTACGAACCAGTAAACATATTAAACCATCAGAAAGCCCTGCAGCGTCACTGGTGTTCCCGTCCTTCATCACACAGCATCAAACCTCTTCCTCAGTCTTGCCTTTTTGCACATTTCTGACTCATTTCTGACACCTCGTTTCTCTGCATCGTACACACTGACCCTCTTTATCATGAGCTGCTCTCATAACCACAATAATGGTCTAATCTCACTGTGAACAGTGAACACCCATAAACCCGACTAAACCAGAAGCTCAAGATAAAGCAGGAGAACGTCAGCGCTAGCTGCTAACACGTCCTGATGGAGCTGCTGCTCGAGGCTCAGACGCGAGGTCAGGATACCTGCAGTGGACACAGATGGGAACGTCGTCGTGCTCCTGATACTCCCTCATCAGAGCGATCATGTCCAGTATGGAGTCGAAGGATGACGGGACGTCGTGATCGGGCCAGTTCACGTAATGGAATTGCGTCACTCGCCGGGTTTCCTGACGGACCAGAGAGAAACAGACTGATGCTAAAACTGTCCCGCAAAAACAGACAGACAGAAATAAAGACTCACATGATCGAACTCCACTGCGAGCGTGCGGATGAAATAATCCGTCCGCGGCTGCTCAGACTCCTGAAACAGAAACCAGGCCCATATCAGACACGCGGGATACGGCTGACGAGTTCGGAGGTTCGTTAAGAACTGCTGTTATTTACTCATGCTTGATGCAGTATGTGTTTTCTGTGACGTGAGTAAAGAGCAGCGGTACACAAACACGAATCATGAATGCACATAACATAAGATTCGTATTTGCACATTTCAACATAACATGGCCATAAACAGGACCAATGGAAGGCCGAGATATACTGGAGTAAACTAGAGTAAATCTGGTGGAGCTGAAGAGTAAAGAGTACCCCCAAGTCCAGGCGCTTGAACTGAAATAAACTAGCACTGAAGGATCTTAAACACAGCAGTGCCGTTCTAGGGATAGGCGATATGACCAAAATCTTATATCACGATAGTTATGTTTTAGTTTTAAAAAGGTTGTGATATTAAAATCTTTAATACCATAGAATTTTTCAAGATCAAACACAAGCCTAAAAAGCAGAATCAACTTTAAGCACGTATCGTCTTAATAATGCATAGGTATGCTTTTATTAGTGTACTCACAATGAAAACACAACATTGTGCTTTTATAAAATATAAGAAAACGTGTGTGTGTGTGTGTCTGTGTGTCTGTGTCTCTGTGTCTGTGTCTGTGTGTGTGTGTGTGTCTCTGTGTGTGTGTGTGTGTGTGTGTGTCTCTGTGTGTCTCTGTGTGTGTGTGTGTGTGTGTGTGTGTGTGTCTGTGTGTGTGTGTGCGTGTCTCTGTGTCTGTGTGTGCGTGTGTGCGTGGCGTGTCTCTGTGTGTGCGTGTGTGCGTGCGTGCGTGTCTCTGTGTGCGTGCGTGCGTGTCTCTGTGTGTGCGTGCGCGTGTCTCTGTGTGTGCGTGCGCGTGTCTCTGTGTGTGTGTGCGCGTGTCTCTGTGTGTGTGCGCGTGTCTCTGTGTGTGTGCGTGCGTGTGTGTGTGCGTGCGTGTGTGCGTGCGTGCTTCACATCCCATCATGAACAATAATGTCTGTCGAGAGAGAGTGGTGCATGCTGGGAAGTGTAGCAGGGACTCACACAGGAGATCTTGAAGGGGCCGAAGGTCATGGGCTCGTCTCCAAACAGCGGGAAGTAACGCTCACACTTTTTCTGCAGAGGAACGCGAGCGAAGAACATGTTTGAGTCTGTGAGACGACGCTTTAATGACTAAACCACAGAATCAACATTGAAATCACTCTTACCCGCCCCATCTCAAACTCTCGACACGCCATCACCACCACCTGCACAACAGAAGACATGCATCACTTACGAGAACACACACACACACATTCACTCGCAGATTCACTCACCGTGACCTTGTACTCCCAGATCATCCTCCAGAAGTCCAGCACGGTGTTGGCCAGTGGCCCCTG
>JAJHNS010000057.1:97500-125428 GCA_027564155.1 Gymnocypris eckloni scoliostomus
AAGCACACACAAGATGAGATGCACTTGACAAATAATTAGTTCGTGGCGTAAATAAAATAAACACTTTCTAAAATTAAAAATAGACCAAAACTGCGGGGAAATGCGGTCTATTAAAACATCTGTCAATCTTCACAGGATTTTAGAATTTGCTTTTAGAAACTTTAGCTTAGACAAACATTGCTTAGCCTATTCCACAGATTCTGGAATTAACAAATTACCAAAGGGGCATTTTGGGCTGAGCGAGCGGCGCTGAGTGTATGAGCGAGCGGAGCAATCTTCAGAAAGACACTCTCCGCTCTGAAGGAAATATGATCGCTACTCCCCGCTGTGTGCTCTGCATGCAACATGCATTTATCCTGTTCTGAACTCATCTTCCCTGTTCCTTTAGCATACTATCTGTCTGTAGGCCCGGTCTGTTCTGTTCTGCTGCATTCTGATTGCTTCGGATAGCATACTGCAGGAGGTTGGGGCGGGGCGCAGAAAAAAAACGTGCTATAAAGCGATTTAGAAATCGCACAAGCTCAAATCACGATTTTATTTTGATTTCGATTAATCGCACAGCCCTAACACAGACACACACACTCTTTCTCTCTCACACACACACACAGACACACACTCTTTCTCTCACACACACACACAGACACTCTTTCTCCCGCACACACACACACACACACACACAGACACTCTTTCTCCCGCACACACACACACACTCTCTCTCACACACACACACAGACACTCTTTCTCCCGCACACACACACACACTCTCTCTCACACACACACACACACACACAAACCTCTTCCAGCTTCAGGATTTGAACTTGGGACTGAAAGTTAATGAGAAAAGTGAGATGGAGAGAAGGTCAGGCTGATCAATGACCAGTGGATCATGACTAAACTACTACCACAACTAACCCATCCTAACCCACCCGTCCTCTCTCTCGTCCTGCTGTGATGTTTGAGGAGTTTCACACAAACTGAAACACAGTGACCTCTGACCTCACGCTGAGCTCGATGAAGGATTGTTCACACACAGACCAGTGAAGGTGTTTATGTGACCGAGTAAGCAATGTTCATCCTGAACCTATCACTGGTCATCAGACGCATACACACACACACACAAATAGAGAACGTAACCTCACACACACACACACGAATAGAGAACATAACCTCACACACACACACACACACAAACAGACAAAGTGACATGACACAGAGTTTACACAAAACAGGATGTGGATCTCAAGGTCAGGAGCCCCACACACACACACACACACACACACTCTCTCTCTCTCACACACCATCTGCGGTGTTTTAATGTGACGGTGGCGTTCTCAGTAATCACAATCACATCCCAGCAGTCTTCCCTACAAGTACAGGCTACTTCATTTTCTGCATTCCAAGTACACTACGCTGCCTGTGAGCATGGGTGCACACTATCTAGTAGACGTTCCTTTTTAAGAGCTCAACTCATTCTCACATATGGGGGGGTGTATGTGGACGGTGAGCGGGACTGATGACGAACATTACGTCACACAGACGACCAGGAGACAAACACAGACGAGAAGTGAACATCCAGCTCCGGACCTGTGGCTGTTTAAAGTACTTGAGCGTCAGTAACAGGAAACGCAGAACACACACACACACACACCATCCATACCCCCCCCCACACACACGCATCCATACCCACACACACTCACACACACACACACACACACACTTTCTCTCGCACACACACACAGCTGTGACTCCATGAGGAGGGTTCATTCAGGAGAAAGCCTTCCCATAATCCCCTGCATCAGGCAGAGGTCGAGTGATATGTCGTCCACATAGAGACATGAAATAATCCTTACAATGCAAATAAAGCAAATCCAAGCACACAAGTAGGACAACACACGCTAAAATGTGCAATAAGAGGCCCTAGATCACACACAAGACTATTGTTACATCACTTCCTGTTAGGGCTTCTGGGAATTTCAGAGCTTTACTGGAGCGACTTTTATTCTCGTAAGCTCCAGAAAACACAAATAATTAAATCAGAAACAAACAAGCACAGGAGGAATGCAGTGTGTGTGTGTGTGTGTGTGTGTGTGTGTGTGGACACTGTTACAGAACCACACTCACACACAGAGAGAGAGATACAGACACAGACACACACACACACACACACACTCATACAGAGAGAGAGAGATACAGACAGACACACACACACACACACACACTCATACAGAGAGAGAGAGATACAGACAGACAGACACAGACAGACACACACACACACAGACACAGACAGAGACACAGACAGACAGACAGACAGACACACACACACAGACACAGACAGAGACACAGACAGACACACACACACACAGTCATACACACTCACACACAGAGTCATACACACTCACACACAGACACACACACAGTCATACACACTCACACACAGACACACACACAGTCATACACACTCACACACACACACACACAGTCACACACACACACACACACACACACACAAGCCCCTGACCTCTGACTTGTTCAATCAGAATCAGAAGAGCTTTATTGCCATTAGACAGAACTGTGAGTGTGCATGTGAGTTATTACTGTGAGTGCATGTATGAGTTATTACAGATGTACAGTACTGGGGTGTGTTGTGTTGTTCAGGTGGGATATGGCCTGGGGGGAGCCCTTTTCTTCTCTCTGGAGGTGTAAAGTTCTTGGAGGCTGGGCAGAGGAGCACCGATAATCCTCTCAGCAGTCCTGACTGTCCGATGGAGCTGGGGACGCAGAACTGGGTCAGTTTGTCTGAGAGACGCTCAGGCATGATGGTGCTGAAGCTAAAGTCCACAAATAAGATCCTTGCGTAAGTCCCAGGTTTGTCGAGGTGTTGCAGGATGTAATGCAGGCCCATATTGAGGCAAACTGAAGAGGATCCAGCAAGGGTCCAGTGATGTCCTTCAGGTAGGCTCAAACACATCAGATTACCCACAACACACTGCTGCAGATCAGAAAGCAACAGAACACCTCACAGCCCTCCATCAGCTGAGAGTGTGTGTTTATGAATAAACATGACCAACTAACTACAAACACACGGGTGGCCAGGAGACATTCTCCAGTCTGCTTTGGTTCATTTGAATAATTAACAGATAAACTAATCACAGCTGACCTTCATCGGCCGGGGGTCATCGTCACAGACAGCAGATGAAGAAAAGCAGAAACAAAGGAGAGACAGACGAGCGATCTCCTCCATCATGAGAAACAGAAGCACAAACATCTGCATCAGCTTCATCTCTCTCTCATCTCTCATAACATCAACACTGAAGAGCATGAGGATCTCTCACACACACACACACACACTCTCTCTCATCCCTCATAACATCAACACTGAAGAGCATGAGGATCTCTCACACACACACACATTACACACACACACACACACACACCTCTCTCTCATCTCTCACAACATCAACACTGAAGAGCATGAGGATCTCTCACACACACACACATTACACACACCTCTCTCTCATCCCTCACAACATCAACACTGAAGAGCATGATATATGTGTGTGTGTGTGTGTGTGTGTTGTGAGAGAGAGAGAGAGTGTGTGTGTGTGTGTGTGTGTGAATGAGAGAGAGTGTGAGTGTGTGTGTGTGTGTTCAGATGTTTCAGGATTTTCTCATGTTTATCTGCACACAGTGTTTCTATCACAACAATTAATGTAACAATAACATTGACAAAACAACACAACAGCACTGCCTGAACATGAGAAACATCTGGAGACAATGTGTCTGTTTCAACATGTACCTCTGTGTGTGTGTGTGTGTGTGTGTGTGTGTGTGTGTGTGTGTGTGTGTGTGTGTGTGTGTGTATGTAATGCTAGTTCTGTTCTCACCATGAAGTCCGAGCTGAAGTTATCTTCTTTCTGCTCGCCGCTTCTCAAGGCTTCGATGAACCTCTTCAGGATATTCAACTGTTCCATTCTGACGGGACGTTTCATTCATCCACGAAGCCAAATAATAAATAAATATAAATATATCCAGGAAAAGAGTGTTTTGAGCGATTATTCCAGCATGTTATGGCCCCATGACCCTCTCCGTCCCCGCGACGAAACGGCACAAAGAGCGCGGACAGGAGCGGCGCGCGTCGCGCTGAGGAGCAGATATATATCCTCCGTTATAAATCACTTTTGAATTCAGTCAGAAATCACTTTTAATAATGAAATAAACAGCGCGCCCCTCCCTGCGGCTGCCACATTCACACCGCACACTACCGGACCACCCAAACAACGCTGCCGCGGTCCCGCCCCCACCGCTCCGCTGCCTGCGATTGGACAGAGACGCAGACTTCTGCAACGCTGATTGGGCGAATCCTCACTTCAATCAAGGACGCGCTCCCATTCCGTCTTCCTGAGTGTCAGGTCTGACTGTCAATCACTGCGCCCTACGAGCTCCTCTCTGATTGGCTGAATATGCTCCCGCCCACTTCCGCGCTGACATACGGGGTATTTCACAGCGTCAGCGTCATTGTCTCAGATTCGTGTGTGATTATAAATCATTTCTCTTGTTTTACACTGATTATAGAGTTAAATCAGCCCTGCCATAAATGTTCTCATTAACTCTTTAGTTAGAAAGGTTAGATTGTCATTCATCGTGTTATGCATCATTTACACTATATTTATGACTCAGTATTTAATACATTTATGGTCATATTAATATTTGGGTTTTGTTTCTTCTGCTATATTTCTTATGGTTTGCTCTCTGTACCATCATGTGACGTATCACTTGCAGTTGTTATGCATTCTTTATTGTAACTAATAATAAATTAACCATCCTTTTTTGTGTGGGGGGTTGAATATTGTACAATGCGTTTAATTAACAGATCCAGTTTAATCAGAACACGTTTACAGTGACGATGAATAAGACGGAATATAGTCTCTTGATCGTGTTTGAAGAACAGGAGAGAGATATAATCACTGACTGACGCATGACACACAGAGAGGACGTGACGTAACTATCCGCACAAGTTAAGCTGCTGGGAATATGAAGCAAACTCAGCCACAGGGTTTCATCAGGAGCACAACTAACTAACTAACTAACTAACCCGTCATCCGGCCACAACAGCTCTTGCTTTATTTGCTGTAAACATGATTTCTGCTTCTTTCAACAGACTGAGACGATATCCACAAACACTCAAGATAGAGCAGAAAAACATAGTCATCCATCTGTGTGTGTGTGTGTGCGAGAGAGAGAGTGTGTGTGTGTGTGTGTGTGTGTGTGTGCGAGAGAGAGTGTGTGTGAGAGAGAGAGAGTGAGAGAGAGTGTGTGTGTGTGTGTGTGTGTGTGTGTGTGAGAGAGAGAGAGAGAGTGTGTGTGTGTGTGAGAGAGTGTGTGTGTGTGAGAGAGAGTGAGAGAGAGAGTGTGTGTGTGTGTGTGTGTGTGTGTGTGTGTGCGAGAGAGAGAGTGTGTGTGTGAGAGAGAGAGTGAGAGAGAGAGAGAGAGTGTGTGTGTGTGTGTGTGTGTGAGAGAGAGAGTGTGTGTGTGTATGTGAGGAGAGAGTGTGTGTGTGTGTGAGAGAGAGTGAGAGAGAGAGAGAGTGTGTGTGTGTGTGTGTGTGTAGAGAGAGAGAGAGTGTGTGTGTGAGAGAGAGGAGAGAGAGTGTGTGTGTGTGAGAGAGAGAGTGAGAGAGAGAGAGAGAGAGAGAGAGAGGTGTGTGAGAGTGTGTGTGAGAGAGAGAGAGAGAGGGGTGGGTGGTGTGTGTGTGAGAGATGCTGTTGGTTCTGGTGTTTCTGTAAAGATGAGAAGAGAACGTTTCTGAGCAGCTGAGTTCAAGAATGTTCTTCAACAAGCCCTGACGTGTCACATAGCTTCCTTCTTCTGCCACACACACCCTCTCTCTCACACACACACACACACACACACACACACAGCTAAAGAGAACCAGCGTGAAAGTGCTTGTACAGAAATACTTCCCTCCAGCCATTGACACAGGAATGTTCTGGAACAGGAAGTGATGAAATCAACAGCACGCCTCTCATTGGTCAATGAAGCTGGTAAACTCAGCTCTGCTTGGAGATGTTCTGGAGCAGTGGTTCTCAAATGGGGTACGCGTACCCCTAGGGGTACTTGGGGGTACTGCAGGGGGTACGTGAGAGAAAGTGGAAACTGACATTTAGGAATAAATCATGAAAATAGATTATTGTATTTTTATATGAAATTAGAACTACACAAAGATGCATTACAAATAAAGTCATACATTTAAAATGCATTTAAAGGTATTAGTTATTTATTGAGGCCCGGATCTGGAATCAGGAGCAGTGTTTGCGCGCGAAATAATGTAGGAGAGGTTGCGATAAAATGGACAGGTGGCTTCTTAAAAAGCTCCTCCGACAGAAGACGAACATGTAAAGAAAAAAAAAAAGAGCCTCAAAAATATCACCAGTTTCATGATGAATACATAGGATTGGGATCTACTTCACATAACCCTCCCTCAGCACTGTGCTTTTTATGCGGCGAGTTGTTAGCTAACAGCGCAATGTAGCCAGCTTATCTTCAACGTCATCTCCGGACAAAACACCCACATCAGGTCAGTAACTCACTGGAGTTTTTCAGAAGAAAATTTCACGAATTTACATCATGCCAAGAGAGCATGAAAAAAGCCACAAGTGCATCAGCAACAGCACTCGAAGCCTCGCATGCTGTATCTTTACTTTTGGCGAAAGCTAAAAAGCCATTTAGCCTGGCTGAGGAACTGATCATTCCTGCCGCAGCGGTGCTCGCTGAGACTATGGTGGATAAAACAGCAGCAGACAAGATCAAAACTGTACCGCTCTCAAATGACACCGTTTCGCGTAGACTTGACAAGATGGGGACTGATATAGTTGAGCAACTGGTGATAAACTCAGGGCTGGTGAATCATTTTCACTTCGATTGGATGAATCGGTTGGTGTCAGTGGACAGGCGCAGTTGGTTGCTTTTGCGAGATATCTGGATATCAGAGACATTCGCCAACACATACTTTTTTTGCAAAACACTGGAGGGGAGAACAACTGGAGAGGATATCTTCAACATTGTTAATTAGTTTTTCTCAGAACATAAAATCAGCTGTAAATCCTGTAGCAGTGTGTGCACTGACTGACGCAGCAGCATCAATGACGGGTCGCATCCAAGGCCTCCTCGCACACATACGGCAGAAGAATCCTGACACCCTGTGGACACACTGTGTAATACACAGAGAAGATGAGCCCAGAGCTTAATTACGCTTTGAATGATGCTGTCAAGGCAATAAACTTCATTAAGTCGCGACCACTGAATGCACGTCTGTTTAGCAGATTATGTGATGGCATGGGATCTGAACACACCGAAGTCCGTTGGCTTTCGAGAGGCAAAGTACTGAATAGGCTGCTTGAGCTGCGAAATAAGGTGTCGCTTTTTGTCAGACATGCGTCCATTCTTGCCACTTTGTTTGAGGACAATAATTGGATTGCAAAGCTAGCGTATCTAGCAGATATTTTTACTAAACTGAACGAGTTGAATCTCAGTCTGCAAGGCAGGGACACTACGATTTTAAAACTTTATGACCGAGTTGGTGGTTTTCTCAAGAAAGCGGAGCTGTGGAAGAGACTGTGTGTAGAGGGTTTTAGCTGTTTTCCTCAGTTTGACAGCTTTGTCCTAAGTGAGAATATGGAGAGAGACACAGTAAAAACCTTTCTGGATGGACACTTAGCTAACGTGGTTTCTAGATTCAAATCACACATCCCTGAAGTAAGAGAGAAGTCTGAGCAACTGGATTGGGTTAGAAACCCATTTACACTTTCCCAAAGCAACCGTGGCACGCTACCCGTTCACCTGAGAGAGGAGCTATTGGACTGATCCACAGACCGTGGGTTGCAGATTACTTTGGCAAACTGTTCCCTGACAGAGTTTAGGGTGTGTGAGGAGAGCATCCCGAGCGAGGGAAAAGGGCTTCGTAACATCTACTCCCATTTGGCTCTACCTACCTCTGTGAAACCTCCTTTTCAGCAATGACCCAGATAAAAACTAAACAAAGAAACAGACTTTGCCTTGAAAATAGTCTGATAGCAGCTGTAGCTTCCCTGCCACAAGAATGTCAAAGATCTTAAGAGAAGGCCCATGAATCCCATTGAAAGGGTCACTGATAAATTGACTTGTACTTACTTTACATTGAAAAAAATGAACATGTTTTTTTTTCATGATCACAATGAATGTTTTAAACTGAAAAACACTGATTTACCTTTAACTGTTATGCCTAATACTAAATAGATGTACATAGTTGCGTAAAGCTACATACAGAGATGTTTATAAGAAATAAACCTGCTCGAGGGCATATGATATAATAACCGTCTCACTGTTATTCTTATTCAGGACTCAAACTGGCACCTGTTGGCTGCTACACTGTTTCTCCAGCCTCTGGGCTCCCTATCATTTCACTGTATTTTAAAGCAAAGCGTTCTAATGAATGCAAGCTAATATAATAATTGTTCCCTGCATCATTAGAGAGAACATGTTTCAGTCTGTGCAGGTTTATTCCTCGTCTATCGATGAGCATCTGAATCGGTCATCTCTGATCACTCGCTGTACTGCTCCGTCTGACCTTCATCTGCATCATTAGTTTATCTTTCAGTCCATCTTACTGCCGGTCAATCTCTACACAACCATTCCTGAGCATTTCAGCACAAGGTGACGTGGTTAGGGTTCGTTTTCAGCAGATACTGCAGGAATCCCGCAGGCCTGATTAGATAAAGCGCTATAATCTGATGATTAATTACCATCTTCATCAGGTCTCATACACACACACACACACACACACACACACCCCATGAACACACACCCGGAGCAGTAGGCAGATATTTATGCTGCGGCTCCCGGAGAGCAGTCGAGGGTTCGGTGTCTTGCTCAAGGGCACCTCAGTCGTGGTGTATATATATATAGATAGAGAGATAGATAGATAGATAGATAGATAGATAGATAGATAGATAGATAGATAGATAGATAGATAGACAAAACTCTAGCCATTACAAGACTTGCGAACAAAACAACCACATCTTGCCCAGACTTCTGCTCAATCTTGTTTTCTCTACTTGTATAGACAGCTAATTTAGCTTGACCCAAGATAAAGTTCAGTAATTGACAATCATACCGTTTTCTCTGCACATACTTGGCACCGAATACAAAAATTACCATTGAAAATGTTTCATTAAAACAACCAAAAAGATTCCTTAATACCGTAAATAAATGGTTTAACCTGGAACACTCCATAAAAGCATGAAAAACTGTCTCTTTTACAACAAAAGGACATTCAGAACTCACTTCAGGGTTTAAGACAGAAACAAAAGCATTTACAGAAATTGTAAATAAATCGAATAGAGCATTCCTGACAACGAGCACCCTTGTCTAACACCTCTACCAGCCTTGAAAGGAGTGCATACGCCACCGTTTACTTTCAGCAGGCTCTCAACATCAGTGTACAGGGCTTTGATATTACTCACAAACTCTTGACAAAAGCCAAATGCTTCTAAAGTTTTCCACAGGTAATCATGTTCTACCCGATCAAATGCTTTCTCCTGATCTAGAGAAATCAGAGCACAGTCCAAATTAAATAACTTGGAGACATCTAAAAAATCTCGAAATATTATCAAAAATAGACCTACCAAGTATGCAATAGCTCTGGTCTGGGTGGATGACTTGTTCCATCACCTCTGTTAGTCTGTTTGCCAATGTTTTGAGCAGCTTGTAGTCTGTACACAGAAGGGACACAGGGCGCCAGTTCTTGATGTCAGTCAAGTCTCCTTTCTTTGGGAGGAGTGTAAGAACTGCTCTACGGCAGCTCAACGGCAACCGCCCTTCGGCCAAGCTTTCGCTAAGCACTGCGAGCAGATCTTCCCCCAACACTGACCAGAACGACTTATAAAAGTCTACTGGGAGACCATCGATACCTGGAGCCGTCCCGACTCCATAGCCCTCAGGGCTTCGTGCAACTCCTCTAGACTCAAGGCCTTGCTGAGATTCAAGCGGTCTTCTTCAGACACCCTCGACAAGTTTAAAAAACATTATCAATGTCAGGCTCTTCGTCACATTCACACTTTTACAATTCATCATAAAAACAAACAGCTCTCCTTCTAATATCAATAGGGTCAGTTAATAAAATGCCAGATTCAGAACGTAGTGCGTGAATTCATTTTTTCTGTCCAGTCTTTTTTTCAAAATTGAAGAAAAATGTAGTTGGAGCATCCATTTGGTCAATATTTAGAAACCGGGACCGAACCAGAGCTCCTTGCGCCTTACCCCCCCACAAGGTCACTAAGTTGAGTCTTTTTCAATGAAAGAGCTTCCAAACAGCTATTCTCCCCAGTTAAATCAACTAGCTCCTGAAGCTTAACTATTGATGCCTCCAAGGTGTTCATATCTCTTGACATCTGTACAGTGATATTTCGAGTGTGCTGTTTACAAAGCTGCTTAATTTGTACTTTTCCAAAATCCCACCACTGTCTCAAAGATTGGAAAGTATTCTTTGTGGCTCTAAATGTTTTCCAAAAAAATGTAAACGTCTCTTCAAAATACTTGTCACACAACAGGGAGGTATTCAAATGCCAATAGGCACTTTTTGGTTTGATGGAATTCAAAATACAAGAACAGCATACCATACTGTGATCAGAGAAACTTACAGGAGCAATAAAACACTTACTAAAAACACATTGGTGTCTAAAAGTATAAAACCTGTCTAATCTCGCCAAGGACAAAACATTGTCACGAGTTAGAGACCAACGTATACTGCCTTTGATTACCATTAAACTGCCTCCATATATCACTCAGCTCATGTGTCTTAATAACTTGGATTATTCTCTTACGTTCATGGGGCTCGATATGATTTCTATCTAGATTTTGTTCAGTACAATTAAAGTCCCCTCCTAGAAATAAAAACTCTTCACTACTAACATTTTGCAGAATTGAATTGAGGTTATTCAAGAACAACATTCGTTCAACTCCTGAAGTAGGAGCATAGACACAAATACAAACAAATACATGATTTTCAAATAAAGCCTTAACCTTCAAAAGTCTACCTTTTATAATTTCATCAACATCATAAGAAATTGGTCTGAAATGTTTGGAAAATAAAACAGCAACTCCTGCACTTACAGTAGTATTATGGGTTAGCACAGAGATGCATCCCATGCTCAACAGCATTCGTTATATCATATGAGTTTCCTGAAGACAGATAATATCTCGTTTTCTCTGTTTAAACACCTCGTATAATATTGCTCTTGCACCGTTTATATTTACTGATGCAATATTAACTTCACCCATAAAAAAGAGGAAAGGAAACAAAAAGAAGAAAGCTCTAAGCTTCATTAAATCAGCTTTTTTCAGCACCATCACTCGTTTCGGTATTAAGTTCTCACTATTTTTTTCAACCGGTAAACTTCCTTATTGTTAACCAAACCTTCAGCCATCAAACACCGTGTCTTATCCACGAATTGTTTAAGGTCAGGAAAGTAATCATTCACTCGTACCCCTCTTCTATTTTTCGTTGCTTTGAGAAACAGTTTAATTTCTTCCAAATCACTCCTTCACACTGCGAAAGAGAGACGCTCGAATCCGATTCACTGTCACTCTCAATATCACTCTGACCTTCGACCTTCTGACCTTCGCATTCAGTGACCTTCGTTTGAACAGTGTGCTTTCTGCCTCTGTATCGATGCCGACATTCTCACACACCATGCAGTGGTTCTCGAAGTGTGGTTCTCGAAGTGTGGTACGTGTAACACTAGTGGTACGCAGAGGAATCTCAGAATTAAATATAA
Source organism: Gymnocypris eckloni scoliostomus (assembly GCA_027564155.1). NCBI lineage: Eukaryota > Metazoa > Chordata > Actinopteri > Cypriniformes > Cyprinidae > Gymnocypris > Gymnocypris eckloni. Next base: position 109,311 of record JAJHNS010000057.1, read on the forward strand.
ATCAGGCCGCATGTCCACCAAAGCGATTTTTTTTAATTGTTTTAAATGGGAGCGTCGTATAGTAGCTACTTAAAGTTAAATAAAAACTAAGTTACTGTACTTAAATGTTAAGTATGATACATTTTCATTTAATCTTTATTTAAGTACAGTACAGTTTTTATTTCACTTTTAGGTACAATATATTTTAATTTAATAATTACGTTTTTTATTTACGTGGAAGTAAGCACGGTGCAGTGTTCATGTTCAAACTGTGTTTTTACTATATTTTAAGAGGCTGACAATAATAAATATCCTTATAAGGATTAAAACTGACTCGTTTTTTTTTTTTTTACTGTGTATGGTGCTACTGAAAGTGAAAGTGACGTGACATACTCGGAATTTGTGCTCTGCATTTAACCCATCCAAAGTGCACACACACACACAGCAGTGAACACACACACACACACACACACACACACACACACAGCAGTGACACACACACACACACACACACACACACAGCAGTGAACACACACACACACACACACACACACACACACAGTAGTGAACACACACACACACACACACACACACACACACAGCAGTGAACACACACACACACACACACACACACACACACACACACACACACACACACACACACACACACACACACAGCCGTGCCGAACCGTACCATGCAGTGGAAAACCACGCTCTCCACACACTCACTCCACCCTCCCGGGGAGCAGTCGGGGGTTCGGTGCTCAAGGGCACCTCAGTCGTGGTGTTCAGGGTGTTGAGACCGAGACTCAAACTCACAACCTGTGGATTACGAGTCCGACTCTCCACCATTAGGCCACGACTTCCCCCCTTGTTGTGCCGCGATTATAAAAACCATCACATAAATAAATAAAAACAAGGGATACATTGTACATTGTACAAAACACAAAAGTTTATTGATAATTCACTTTACAGAACACGCTGCATGAATAGTTAACTAATCAAGTAACGCAGCACACCTGCACGAACATCCCTGCTCTCCTCCTCTACAGCCCGTGTCACTGCCACCACAGTCTCTGCTGCTGGGGTAAATCACAAGCATTCTCAGAGACCTCTCCATTGCTGTTAAACACATCCATGCTCTCCTCCTCTACAGCCCGTGTCACTGTCACCACAGTCTCTGCTGCTGGGGTAAATCACAAGCGTTCTCATAGACCTCTCCATTGCTGTTAAAAAACATCCACATGCCGAGAGTGAAGAACTATTCCGCCTCCTTTCTTTGTTGTGAGTTTGTTTGTATGCCATTTACGATGATGTCACGGGCAGTAGAGGCGGGCGCAGTTATAACGACGCTGCGAATAATCCCGCCCACTCTATGCGGTACTAAACTGCGGTGGAAATGCAAACCGACCGAACTGAGCCGCACTGCATTTGCACGTGCCGCACCTGCGAAGTGGTACCATGCAGTGGAAAAGCGCCATAGTTGTTAGTTAATTAGGGTTAGTTGTCCATCAATTATGATCATCTGCTTCAGCCGCAAACATGAATGGCGCGTCACGTTTTTTTTAGCAACTGGGATGGTCAGTTCACACACACACACACACACTCTCTCTCACTCTCTCTCTCTCTCTCTTTACACACACACACACTCTCTCTCTCTTTTACACACACACACACACACACTCTCTCACACACACTCTCTCTTTACACACACACACACACTCTCTCTCTCTCTCTCTCTCAAACTATCTTTTACACACTCTCTCTCTCTCACACACACACACACTCTCTCACACACACACTCTCTCTCTCTCTCTCTCTCTCTCTCTCTCTCTCTCACACACACTCTCTCTCTCACACAAACTATCTTTTACACACACACACACACACACACACACACACACACACTCTCTCTCTCTCTCATAAACACACACCAGAAGAGCTGAAGAATGAACAGACTCACATTCGTCGCTGCTGCGGCGGCTTTATTCTGTTCTGAGGTTCTTCATCAATCTCCATTACAACACATGCACATGTATTTACAAGATCAAAACACATATTATTGAAACTCAAACGTACACAATTCATTTAAGAATCACATTTCTCTTAAAAAGACAAGAGGAACAGAAATACAGGAATGTTATCTCTCTGTAGAAACAAAGCTCTTCACACAGCGCCGGCTAAAGTCACTACAACACTCGTATCTTCAGCAGATAAACATGGATTATAATAATGTGTTTGAGATCTGATCATCATCAGTCTGTCTGGAACGGAGACGGACTACATCCAGAAGAAGAGACCTCCTGCAGAGCTACGTCTCTTACAAGCTTCAGACGCGTGTAACAATGCTGTCATTAATAGAATTTCTTAAACTCAATTAAATCTACGTTTGCTGTGAGCATCTTAGTGTTTAAAGCAGGTTTAGTTTCTCAGGAGGACTCCAGACAGACTGATGATGATCAGATCTCAAACACATTATTATAATCCATGTTTTCAGACACACGACAGTAAAAGAGAGAAAGAACGGACTTCTAACCATGTTTATCTGCTGAAGATACGAGTGTTGTAGTGACTTTAGCCAGCGCTGTGTGTGTTTATGTGTTTTAGTGTGTGTGTGTGTGTGTGTGTGTGTCAGTGCGCATGTGTCAGTATGTGCGTGTGTGTGTGTGTCAGTGCGTGCATGTGTCAGTGCGTGCGTGTGTCAGTATGTGCGTGTGTGTGTGTGTGTGTGTCAGTGAGTGTGTGTGTCAGTATGTGCGTAGTCAGTGTGTCAGTGTGTGTGTGTGTGTGCGTGCGTGTCAGTGAGTGCGTGTGTCAGTATGTGCGTAGTCAGTGTGTCAGTGTGTGTGTGTGTGTCAGTGAGTGCGTGTCAGTGAGTGTGTGTGTGCCAGTGAGTGCGTGTGTCAGTGAGAGTGTGTGTGCGCCAATGTGTGTGTGTGTGTGTGTGTGTGTGTGTGAGAGTGAGTGTCAGTGCGTGTGTGTGTGTGTGTGTGTGTGTGTGTGTGTGAGAGTGAGTGTCAGTGCGTGTGTGTGTGTGTGCCAATGCGTGTGAGTGTGCCAATGCGTGTGCGTGTGTGTGTGTGTGTGTGTGAGAGTGAGTGTCAGTGCGTGTGTGTGTGTGTGAGTGAGTGTCAGTGCGTGTGTCAGTGAGTACGTGTGTGTGTGTGTGTCAGTGCATGTGTGCGTCAGTGTGTGTCAGTGAGTGCGTGTGTCAGTGAGTGCGTGTGTGTCAGTGAGTGCGTGTGTGTGTGTGTCAGTGTGTGTGCTGGGGCAGGATCTGGAAGCCCAGCTGGATCAGGGCTCCGGTCAGCAGTGTCCAGAGCGGCACACAGACGATCAGCAGCCGCAGGTGGGTCAGCTGCTCCAGCCGCGCGCACAGAGTCACACAGAAGCCCACCTTCATCATCAGAGCCAGCAGATACCAGAGCTTCAGCCTCGGGTTGAGCCCGGTCCGGCAGCGCCCCGCCAGCCTCACGGCCAGCATCAGCAGCAGAGCTCCATCAAACACCCAGACGGGCAGAAACACCAGGAACCAGCTCCAGCGGACCTTTCCATCCAGCTTCAGAACCAGCAGGATGAGGAAGAGGAGCGTGAAGAGCCAGGTGAGCAGAACCCGCTGGGCCAGAGACATCTGCACAGACTGCCCACACAAGCAGAGCCAGAGGTCAGTGACCATCACATCATCACCATCATCAACACTACCATCATCACGCGCGTGACGTCACTCACCGCACAGTCCCGCCGGATCACCCATCAACTCTCATCAGAACCGGGATAAAACGACTCTCGTCGCTATCAAAACACAGTGAATTGTTCTTCGGCTTTGTTGGGACGCGCGCTGTTGACTGCAGCTGTCAATCACACCGGGATTCTGTTTCCGGGTTCAGCGGCGTGTCCCGGATGTGTGGAATACCGACGTCCATAGAAACACCGATCAGCCGACCATCGTTTCAGGAGTTATGTAACGTTTTGTCATCGGTTATTTCAGCGGAGCAGGCGTTCTTGTCGCATTATGAGAGACTAAAGAACGCGGTTAGGCGCGCTGAAGTGCAGCGGTCATGTGACCTGCAGAGGGCGCCAAACTCGACCGTTATTCACGCCTGCGCGCGCCTCCGCCAGTCTCTGTATCTACGGCACACATCCCTCACGAGTCTCGCGTTTAACGGTCGTTACTACGGTTTTCGTTATTATTCAGCGTGAATGTGAAGATCGCGTGAATTTGGCTGCGCGTTTCTTCCGTGCTCGCCGGTAACGTGGATCTTACAGCTGCGGGCGATTCTTCAGGAACGTTAAACGCTTTGAGACAGCGACACTGAAATCAGCAGCGATCTTCATCACATTCAGCATCATCTTCATCAATCTTCCGTCGGTGTGTCGAACATGAACGACTGAAGCGACGCGTAACGGTAAGAGATGAAGATCTGTAACTTACATGAACGATCAAGCACACACACGATATAGTCAAACACACACACGACATAGTCAGACACACACACACACACACACACACGACATAGTCAGACACACACGACATAGTCAGTCAGACACACACACACACGACATAATCAGACACACGCGACATAGACACACACACAGTTATTTATAAACGGATGGTAAGGCGCTCAAGTTCCATTCAGACGCATTTAAACACGCTTGTGTTTCTGTATTTAAGTATTATTGGGGTTAGGTTAGGTGTCTCTCTCACACACACAATATAGTCAGTCAATCTCATACATACATTAACACACGATATTGTTAGTCAGTCTCACACACACACACAGTGAGAGATACAGACAGACAGACACACACACACAGAGAGAGAGACGCAGACAGACAGACACACACAGACAGACACACACACACACAGACAGACACAGACACACACGATAGTCAGTCAGACAGAGACACACACACACACACACACACACACGATAGTCAGTCAGACAGAGACACACACACACACACACACACACACACACACGATAGTCAGTCAGAGACACAGACACACACAGAGACAGACACACACACACAGCCAGACAGAGACGTACACACACACAGCCAGACAGAGACGTACACACACTTGTTCACACACAGACACAATAGTCAGTCAGTCACACACACACACACACACACACACACAGACAGTCACACACACAGACAGAGAGACACACAGAGACACAGACAGACAGCCACACACAGACAGAGACAGACACACACACAGCCAGACAGAGACGACACACACACACACACACACACACACACACACACACACAGAGAGAGACACAGACACACAGAGAGACACACAAAGAGAGACAGACACACAGAGAGACACACAAAGAGAGACAGACACACAGAGAGAGACACAGGCACACAGAGAGACACAGGCACACAGAGACACAGACACACACAGACAGACACAGAGACCCAGACACACACACACAATAGTCAGTCAGTCACACACACACACACACACACACACACACACACACAGACAGTCACACACACAGAGACACACACACACTAGTCAGTCAGACACACACACACTTGCGCACACAGACAGACACACACAGACAGACAGTCACACACACAGACAGACAAACACACACAGACAGAGACAGACAGACACACACACACAGCCAGACAGAGACATACACACACTTGTTCACTCACACACACACACACACACACACACACAGAGAGAGACACAGACACACAGAGACACAGGCAGACACACAGAGAGAGAGACACAGGCACACAGAGAGACACAGACACAGAGAGACACACAGACACTCACACAGAGAGACACAGACACTCACACAGAGAGACACAGACACTCACACAGAGAGACACAGACACTCACACACAGAGACACAGACACTCAGGCACACAGAGAGACACAGACACTCACACAGAGAGAGAGAGACAGACACTCACACAGCGAGACACAGACACACACAGAGAGAGACACAGACACAGACACACAGAGACACACACACACACACACACACACACACACACACACAGACACAGACACACACAGAGACACACACACACACACACAGAGACACACACACACACACACAGAGACACACACACACAGAGAGACACACACACACACACACACACACACAGAGAACACAGACACACACACAGAGCACACACACACAGAGAGAGACACACACACACACACACACACACACACACAGAGAGAGAGAGACACACACACAGAGAGAGAGAGACACACACAATAGTCTGTCTCACACACACATGTAAGGCGCTCAGGTTTAGACAAGCGTGTGTTTCTGTATTGAAGTATAAATACCTTTCACTCAATCAGTGTTTGACAGAAGATCACTCTCACCTGCTGCTGATCTGCAATCATTGCTTCTGTTGATCTGATCAGACAAACAGCCCATAATCCCACCGCTGCCATGAACAGACCAGTATCAACAGAAAACATGCAGTTCTTCAGTGAATCTGTGTCCTGGTCCATAAAACAGGGTTATCAAATAATCCAGGCTTACTTCAGTTCGTCAGACTTATTTTGAACCAAATCAATGACAATAAGCCTGACTAACTGAAATAAACCTGGCTTATGGACCAGGCCCCAGATGTGTGTGTGTTTGGGTTTGATGAGGAGCATCTACACACACACACCTTCAGTTAGTGAGAGGCCTGACTGATTGTATGAAAACACACACAGTATATTCTGTGACACACATGATGTCAGTAGTTGTGTTTGTTCTCTTTATACTCCTGAATCAACATGTTTGATGCTCATCTCTCTCTCTCTCTCTCTCTCTCTCTCTCCGCAGCTGTGTGTCTGCTTTGACCTGGAGTCGGTGTTGTGTTCTCGCTCATGTAAGTCGCTCAGCCTGAAGCAGCGCTCCATCAGATTCTCTGTAAGTACTTCAGAAACGTTCTCTTACACCTGTGTGTGATGGACTGAGATATGAGTGCTAATGTGTCTGGTCTGAATCGAGTGTGTGTGTGTGTGTTTTTTAACCCTGAGCTCAGTGATTTTCCACCTGTGAGTGTCTGGAGCGTCGAGCGCGAGGTTATTTGAGGTTGTTTGTTCCATGAATAGCTTCTCGTCATCCAGAGATCACAGAGTTTCCTCACAGCGCTCTTTATCTCATCCATCTGTTCACGCGTGTGTTTCATAGACTCATCTGAACCAGTCCTGACTTCATCTTCTCTGAGCGACGGGTTCCTTTAGCCAGATGGGTGAAGAATAATCTCGCACTGAGGGATTCTGTGTGTGTGTGTGTGTTGAGTTTCTGCATGAGGCTTAAGAGACCATATAAATGAGACTGTTTCCTCTTACAGACGCATGCAGGAAGACGCTGCTTTATTTAGCCTGTGAAGAACACACACACACACACTCTCACACATGCTGCAGTGTGACCTCCGGAGACACACACACACACACACACATGCTGCAGTGTGACCTCTGGAGACACACACACGCTGCAGTGTGACCTCTGGAGACACACACACATGCTGCAGTGTGACCTCCGGAGACACACACACACATGCTGCCGTGTGACCTCTGGAGACACACACACACACACACACACATGCTGCAGTGTGACCTCCGGAGACACACACAGTATCAGATGTGACACACACACACATGCTGCAGTGTGACCTCCGGAGACACACACAGTATCAGATGTGACACACACACACTGCTGTCCATCTCCTTCATGAAACATGCAGAGCCATGTGTTGGGTTACACATCAGCAGTGTGTGTGTGTGTTGTGTTGTGTGTATTGTTGCGTAACGAAGCGCCGCTGCTGCTGTAAAAGCATCTGTTAATGACAGCAGGACGGGATCTGACTCTGAAGCACACTGATCGGTGTGTGTTCGAGTCGATCGATCGCGTCACTGATCCAGGATTGATATGTCTGTTTTCAGTAGATGAAGATTTAAGTGTTTAGAGAGTTCAGGACCGGTCTGTCCACTCTTCAGTGTGCACTAGTGAGGGCGTGTGTGTCGTGTTCCCGTTCTGCTGCTGCCTGCTTTGGGCTAAATTTACTGTTGATGACGGGGACAAGTAAAAAAAAATCTCCTCTATGTGTGTGTGTATCACATTAATGCAGCGTCTGAACAAACTCCCAGAATGCTCAGCTTTCACTCTATCATGACGTATTAACAACATGAGAGAGAGACCTTATAAGATTATATAGCTTAATATCTCTCTCTCGCTCACACACACCGTTTCTCTTCTGATTGGCATTTAAAGTGTGTGTGTGTGTGTGTGTGTGTGTGTGTGTGTGTGGCTTTTCTCTCCACCCTAGTCTTGAATGTCAAGTTCTATAATAAGATTGAAAGTGTCTGTCATCATCAGGTGTGTGTGTACCACCCAGTATCACACCTGTAATTCACAGGTTAAGCTAATCTAGTGTGACATCAGCTCTCTATGTGTGTGTGTGCGCGCGTGTGTGTACTCGTTGAGCTATATTTGTGAGGCTAAAATGTCTTCTCTTACACCGTGAACTATTATGACAACAAACGAGTGAAAGCTTTGTGTGAGATTTGACATGCTGTCACTAGTTGAAAGGGCTGATATCAGTCAAATCATGTTTCTGTGCAAATGTAGTGTTCTGCATGGGTTTGTTTGAGGGTTTGTTTAGGAGTCGGTCAGGAAATACAGAGAAAAATATCAAACCTGAAAGGAAAACAATGGAAGTCTATGAGATAAACTCACTAGTAGGGGTGTGCGATATTGGGAAAAAATGATATCTCAATATTTTTTGGGATTTTTTTGATAACGATAATTAGATGATGTTTTGCAGAGTGTGTTATTGTGCTGATATCTGAATACTGTGGACAGCTGCAGGATTTGATATTCTGATATGAGCTCCGTTCACATCAGTGATAAAATTAATATTTTCATTTAAGTTTAAATTGATTTTTACCTTTTTAATAGGTATGTGTCTGCGTGTGCGTGTGTATGTGGCTGCAATAACGTATGTATGTGTCTGGAAGTATTGTGTGTCTGTGTCTGTGAGTGTAGTATTGTCTGCGTGTATGCGTAAGTCTGTAGTGTATCGCATGTGTATGTGTGTATGCATATGTCTGAGTGTGTGCGTATGTATGTATGGTGTGGCAGTGTGTGGCTGTGTGTGTATGTATACATGCTGTGTCTGTATGTGTGTATTGTTTTTGTAATAATGTGTGTGTGTTGTCTGTGAGTGTATATATATCTGTGAGTGTGCGTGCGTGGGTGTGTAGTAATATGTCTGTGAGTGTATGTGTGTTTGTGTGTGTGTATATATGTGGCGTGGTATGTGTGTAGTGTGTGTGTGTCTGTGCGTGACGAAGCATATGTGTGTAGAAATTATGCTTGAGTGGCCATTAATGCGTGGTGTGTACTGTGTCCTGCAGGTACAGGCTCACTTATGTCAAAGTCATCTCGCTCTCCGTCTCTCTCTCTCACAGCTTGAAATGCTCCAGCGTGTGACTCCGGACATGTAAATGGCGTCGAAGGTGCGAGATGCTGTGCTCTGGTACCAGAAGAAGGTGAGCGATCTGAGATCTTTCCATGTTTCCTCACATTGAGTTCATGTGTCTGAGCTTCTGTGTGTGACACTGATGACGAGTTCTGACGTCTCGGAGAAACTGAAGGGTTTATTAGAGTTGGGTTCGGCTCACTATCGTTACAGACGGATCCTGTGACTGTTTCCTGACATCACAACAAAACAGATGATGCTCAGTCAGAGAAACACTCACAGGTTGTTCTTCTGCAGGGTTGTGCGCTCGCTGTATGTTTAATGAGACTAAACTCCTGAATTATTGAGTCTTTTCCACCGTGTGAGTGACTTCAGTCCAGCGCCACCGTCTTCACCTCCGACACCGCGGTACTTATCAGAGCTGCGCATCGCATCCATCCACGCTCCTGTTTCCAATGATCATCAAAACATTCGGTAGCACTACCCTAGCGTGTGTCCGATCACATAATGAACACATAACTGGGTGTGTTTGGACTGACAGGTGACTGAACCAGACTGACGGAGGAGATGGAGAGAGTCTGTTTAAACACAGCGATGATTTGGATGTGTAACCTGTCTGTGTCTCGTCTGTCAGATCGGTGCGTACGACCAGCAGATATGGGAGAAATCAGTGGAGCAGAGGGAGATCAAGGTAACGTGTGTGTGTGTGTGTGTGTGTGTGTGTGTGTGTGTGTGTGTGTGTGTCATTCCTCCTCTAAACGTGTCTCTCTCTCCCTTCACTCGAAGCAGTTTATCACACGGGTGAGTACGCGCCGCTCTCAGCCTGTAGGTGGCGCTGCGTGTGTGTTTCTAACACAACTGGACGCCTGTATTCGTGTGAGAGCATGTTCAGACACAACCACCAAGTTTCCTTACTGTAAACTACTGAGTTGGGCCGTATTGATGATGATGATGCTAGTCAGGGTCGGCTGGAATATGGCAGCAGCTCGAGAGCGAGTCTTGTGTTGCTGTGACTCATGTCTTGTGTAACGAGGGCTAGACAGACCATAATAAAGATGACAGAAAGTCTGAGTCAAGCCTCGGCACAAATCCAGATCCGCCTGAATCCAAGAAGTGTTAAAGTCATCTGTAATATTCTGAGGGAACGATAACCGGGGCATTAACAGAGGAAGCGTTGTGCAGTTTAACGACGGTTTGAATGCAGCTCATCCAGAGTCTTAACGATCCGTTTCATCATTTGTCTTTCGTGTTATTATTCCTCAGACTCAGAGAAAGTGTTATTGACTGTTAGTCTGCCGTCAGCTGAGCGCACTGGTCTTGTTCTGAATCACTTCATTGACTTGAAAAGATTATATTTGAGGTGTTTCTTCTGATAGAGTCGTGTAAGATTAGAGAAGCGAGTCGGGTCACTGCTGGGACCTGTCATGAACACAGCCGCAGGAAGTCAGCAGGGATGAACAGGAAACACATCTGTGTGGCTGGTTTCTCTGGTTACATGAGCGTCGGTGCAACAGGAGACGCAGCACTGCACCCTTCATAGACAGCATTACACCGCCAAAGGCGTGGGCTCGGCGGTTGTGTGTGGAACGTGTCCGGAGCTCTTCATGAGAGAATAAGCTCCGTTGTAAAGCATGTAATCTGTCATGAGTGTGACTGAAAGAGCTGCTTCAGGTCCTGCTGAAAGTCTTTATTGCACACTCGCGTGAATTCACTCTTATCTGCTCCTCTTTGGTCGATTAAACTTGTGAGAAGTGTGTGCTGACACGCATGGTTTCCCCTTCGAACGTAATCAGGCAGTGATTACTGTATATCCGATGGATACGTCTGTCTGTGTGTGTGTCTCTCTCTCTGTGTGTGTGTGTGTATCTGATGAACGTCTGCCTGTCTGTCTGATGTGTGTGTGTGTGTGTGTGTGTGTGTGTGTGTGGTGTGTGTGTGTCTGTCTGTCTGTCTGTCTGATGTGTGTGTGTGTGTGTGTCTATCTGATGAGCGTCTGTCTGTCTGTCTGATGTGTGTGTGTCTATCAGTAGCGTCTGATGAAAGTCCTAACTGTCTAATGTGTGTCTGTATGTGTGTGTGTGTGTATCTGTCTCATGTGTGTGTCATATGTGTGTATATATGTCTATGTATGTGTCTGTCTATGTGTATATCTGTGTATGTGACGTGTGTGTATCTCAAATGTATGTCAGCCATGCATGTCGATGTGTATGTGTGTGTGTGTCTGTGTGTGTGTGTGTGTGTCTCTGATCTGTGTGTGTATCTGTCTGATCAGTCTCTGTCTGTCTGCAGGGTCTGCGGAACAAACCGAAGAAGACGGGTCACGTGAAGCCGGACCTGATCGATGTGGATCTGGTCAGAGGTCAGACGCATGCTGACGCCTGTATTTGATGTTTTTGGTACTGTGTCACGTTGGGTCTGTTTCACGGGTCAGCGGTTCGTAACTTCTTTGGCTCGTCGTGTTACGCGGCCGCGTGGCGTAAAGCAGCCAGTGGCGCCGTCGTGCGTTTTCTTCCCCTGTTTTTCGGTGGTCCGATAGCGGTGACGTCTTCGCTGCACCTGCTGCTGTGTCTCTACCTGCTGCAGGGTGAGCGAGTGAAACTATAATAGAGTTCCATTGAACACACAGTCTTTGGCTTCACTCCTATCGCCTGAGTTTCGGTTTCAGTCCTGTGATGAATAGGCGTGTGTTGCAGTGCTGGCGGCCGTGTTGTTTCTCAGCGTCTCCAGTCCCCGATCTGTTTGAGCGTCAGCTGGCTGATGTGCCTGGTAGAACGTTCACTGCCAGATCGTCTCCACACACACTCCTAAAGCCAGCGGTGGCGGCAGCGGGAGACGCCGCAGGTCAGACTCCTCTTTCTGCTGACTGTGTGAAGTTCAGCCGTCTCGCTGACAAAACCACAGATGAAATCCGTGGAGATGATTCTGCTGAATTCATCAAATCTTTCAAATTCACTCTAGTGACAGACACTAATGTCTTCATTGTTAGGCCAGTATCAGCACGATCAGTCGTGAATAGAGATCCAAAGGCTTTTGATGAGTAAAAATCATTTTAGAGTTCGGTTGAATCATCTCCGCTGAGGCGGCGTCTCTTTCAGGCCTTTCGCTTCTCTTGACTTTGGGAATCAAAGTTCGCTCGATTTTAAGATTTCTGCACTTTGCTGTCTCTCGCTAAAGGAGGTTGAGGAAAGCGGCTCATTTGGACATTCATAGAGAAGGCGCGGTGCTTGCACTACGATAACACGCACAGGGTGCACTTAGGGCTCGCTATCACCGGCCTCCTCAGCCTTTCTTCAGAGATACCATTCTGTTTCTTTAAGCGGGTGTGTATTTCTCCTCTCTCATCTCTCACCACAATCTTCTTCCCATCTCTTTTCCTGAAACCACGTCATCATGCTGCAGTGCAGTCTTAAGTCTCTCTTTGAGGTTCCTCACTAGACAAAGGGATTTTGTAGCCATCTTATTCCATGTTTCAATAGTTCAACTGTCTCCAGAAACCGGTACTGATTCACAAGCTCCCATCAGCGTTTGCTGTAGAGGACTTCCACACGTCGCTTGATCAAACGCACAGCCTTTAGTAGAACCTGCTCTTTTCTTTGCTGTCCCATCAGGTCTAGAAAGTCCAAGCTGTCCATCGATAAGTCTACAGAGACGGACAATGGATACGTGTCTCTGGACGGCCGCATCACCAGCAAAAGCAGCGAGGAGGGTTTACAGCTGCATGAGCCTCACTGTGACCTGCTGCGCTCCGAAACACACTGGAGCCTCCAGCACAACACAGGCCCAGTTAGTCCTGCTGCTTACACCAGCTGATACACACTTCCAATACACACACACACGCACACACACATGCATGCATTTAAAACAGCATGCACACATGCACTGCATTACTAATACACACTAATGCTGCTGCTTTTGCATGCACTAATATGCACACTCACACACGCATTTGCCATGCACACTACACATGCATACACACACACTAACATGCACAACACACACGCGAAACCGTGTTGACCTGTGCACACATGCACACACTAACATGCAAGCATGCGCTTACATGCTGACACTAACAACACACACACACACACGGAGCCGTGACTGACCTGTGTTTTGTCAGTGTCTGCCTGAGGCTGTGGTTCCTCGCGGGGTGGAGAACATGTCGGATGAAGCGTCCAGTGAAGAAGACCCAGAGAACTACAGCACCCCCCGCAGAGGATCGGAGCGCAAGAACAGCGACTGCACGCTGCGCAACAGAAAAGCGCACCACTACAAGAAGCATTACGCTGCTGAGGTAAACCACACACACACACACACACACTTCAAACACTCTCTTACACACACACACCTCAAACACATTACACAGACACTTTCTCTCACACACACACACACACAGAGACACACACACACTCTCTCACACAGAGAGACACACTCCTCCTCTCTCACACACACACACACAGACACTGGACATACACACTCAAACACTCTCTCACACACACACACACACACTCACACTCACACACACACACACACACACACACACACACACACACACACACACACTCACTCTCTCACACACACACACACACACTCACACACACACACACACACTGGGGTACACACACACACAGACCACTCTCTCACACACACACAGAGACACACACACATACACACAGACTCACACTCTCTCACACACACACACAGAGACACACACACAGACACTCTCACACACACACAGAGACACACACACATGACATCTCTCCACACACTCACGATCAGAGGCTCCACCACCTGCGATCAGCCTGTGGTTTGTTCTCAGGAGCCGCTGAAGTCAGGCACCAGCTGCAGCTCGCGGACGCAGGACTCTGAGAGCGCGCGGCACGAGTCTGAGACCGAGGATGTTCTGTGGGAGGACTTCCTGCACTGCGCCGAGTGCCGCTCGTCCTGCTCCAGCGAAACAGATGCTGACGGATCCGCCTCCAAGAAAGAGTTCAGAGACGACCCGTTTCATCAGGTGCGTCACCGATCCACAGCGCATGCCTCGTGGGTCAGATGTGTGGTGCTGGTCCAGTTGGTCAAAAGTGGCCATCGGATTGGATCAAATCTGAAAAAAATTACAGAAGCAAACGTGTTTTAAAACTGGTCCAAAAATACAACATTTGTAACCTAATAGCTGTCAATATCAAACTAAAATTGTGTGTGTGTGTGTGTGTCTCCGTGTGTGCGTGTGTCTGCGTGCGTGTGTGTGTGTATCTGCGTGCATGTGCGTGCATGTGTGTCTGCGTGCGTGTGTGTCTGTCTGTCTGTGTGTGTGCGTGTGTCTGTCTGTGTGTATACGTGTACATGTGTGTGTATACGTGGTGTATCCTGCATGTGTGCATGCGTGTCTGTGCATGCGCATCTGTCTGTGTGTGTGTGTGTGTGTGCGTGGCGTGTGCGTGTGCGCGTGCGTATGCATGCATGTGTATACGTGTGTGTGTGTATGTGTGTGTGTGTATGCGGTGTATCTGTCTGTCTGTCTGTGTGCGTCTGTACATGTCGTCAAATGCGTGCCTGTCTGTCTGTGTGTGTATACGTGCCGCATGTCTGTCTGTCTGTGTGTATACGTGCGGTGTGTATACGTGTGTGCGAGTATACGCATGTGTGTGTGCGTCTACGTCTGTCTGTTCCGTCTGTCTATCTGTCTGTCTGTCTGTATTATCGTGTGTGTGTGTGTGTGTGTGTATGCGCATGTCTGTCTGTCTGTCTTTGTGTATAATGTGCGTGTGAGTGTGTGTGTGTGTACGTGTGTGTGTACGTGTGTATCTGCGTGTATCTGCGTGCGTGTGTGTCTCTGCTGCTGGTGAAGGGTCACGTGCCGTGGCTGCACAGCTCCAATCCGGGCCTGGAGCGTGTCAGCGCCATCGTGTGGGAAGGAAACGAATGCAAGAAAGCAGACATGTCCGTGCTGGAAATCAGCGGCATGATAATGAACAGAGTGAGTGTGACTCCGAGGAAGTGAACTGATAAACACTGAGCGTCTCGTGACCACATGATCTCGTCCGCAGGTCAATCTCTACACCCCAGGGATAGGCTATCAGGTCTTTGGGAACCTGGTGTCTGTGACGCTGGGTCTGACTCCGTTTGCGTTCAGACTGTTTCAGCACAAAGAGCCGGAGCAGCTGGCGTCTCTGTCGGCCGGCGAGCTGCTGTCTGTGGCCTTCGGCTCGTCCGCAGACGCTCTGGTGATGGCCATGGTGAGCGTGAGCTTCGTGGTGCGTGTCTGTCTCATCTGGCTCTTCTTCTTCTTGCTCAGCGTTGCGGAGAGGACGTACAAGCAGGTGAGTGTGAGCATCCACACACTGAACCCGGAGCGTCCCGAGCGCGTCTCAGCGTTTCACTGATCCTGGTTTTTCAGCGGCTGCTGTTTGCCAAGTTGTTTGGTCACCTGACGTCGGCGGAGCCAGAAAATCAGAAGTCCCTCATTTCCGGCTGAAGAAGGTGCAGAACATTAAGATGTGGCTGTCGCTGCGCTCTTACCTGAAGGTACGGAGCTGATTGAGCTCAGTTTTGTCTTCATGAGACCGATGCTGTGGCTAACATGTCCCGTCTCTGTCTGCAGCGTCGAGGTCCTCAGCGCTCGGTGGACGTGATCGTGTCCTCTGCGTTCCTGCTCACGCTCTCGGTGGTGTTCATCTGCTGCG